>SCDZ01000489.1:0-101893 GCA_004143845.1 Drosophila lacertosa | reverse complement strand
TAAATAAATAAATAAATAAATAAATAAATAAATAAATAAATAAATAAATAAATAAATAAATAAATAAATAAATAAATAAATAAATAAATAAGAACTACTAACTATGCAAACTTTAAAACTAGAAATCTCATCGGATTTATATATAAACTATGTAACCTAAATATTTTTAAATATGAATTTAATTTGTGAATTCGACGAGTTCTAAGTGTCAAAAAAATACTGAAAAAAACATAAATTTGTTAGCTTATTTAAGCAATATTTAAATGAAGCACACACTTTAATTAAATTAAAGTCACTGTCAATAAATCGATGCAAAAGTTTCTGACTAGACGCACTTATTGTTTTTCTTTTTCTTTTTTGGGCCTTATTTGATTATGGCCCACAGGCGTCTAAGAGCCAAATTTGCAGCTAAATTAATTACCTAATTAGCGTAACCGCCCCCAGATAACATTGCTCTAATAATATCCACACAGCTGCGCGCACCAATACAGAATTAGGGGTACTCCATATGCGTGCGTGTTTCAGCCCTTTAAATGTTGTTATAAATAATTAAGCAGGAACACGGCCTAATCCAAATACACGGACCCGCCAATTCCAAATGCCAATTGATGGCCACATTAATAGGACCCGGCGAACACGGGGCCTACACATTGTGGGCGTGGCAGACTGAGGTCTTTTTGGTGGCGAGCCTCGACAAAATATCCTTCGGCATTTACATGCCTGTGTGTGTGAGGACTTCCAATACAGAGTGTGTGGGAATACGAATCTTGCATTATATTTAAATATTAATATTGGTAATTACAATTGTTATATTTTCTGAATTAATTGCGATACGCAATGATTAATGCAAATTGTTGCAGAGATCTTTTAAAATGATTCGAAATGATGAATTAAAGTCTGTGTAAGTATAAAATTAGTATAGACTATATTAACTAGTTTAGACTTCAAACCATTCTTTATAAGGAATTTTTTTGTTATGCTGAGTTTGAATAAGTTTCTTTTGTATAGTTTAAACCAGTTAACTATAAAATTGGAACTCTCAGAATTATATTGACTTGAATCCAATATTCACAACTTATTATTTGATTAACTAAAGAAGTGCATAAACAAGTTGAAGTATCATAAACAAAAAAACATATCAAAAAAACCCTAAAGAAACAGATTGCATAATTGAAATATGCATTCAAAATGGCTTTAGAAGCTTCTAATTTTATTTACAAAATAAATCAGTATCAAAAAAAAACCAAAAAGAACAGAAACAACATAAGAAGCTTGACGAGTGCAAGGTGAAAGGGGAAGTAAACAAAAAGGCTTCTTTAGCCACTTTGTTAAGAGATGTCGGCAGCGACCTCAGCGCCGAGGCAGGTGAAACTTAATGCAACCAGCGAAAGTGGTTAAGGAGGTGGCGGGTCGGAGGTCACGACAACAGCAGTTGGCTGATGCTCGTTGGCTGTTGGCTCTAAGAGTCTCCTTCGTTGATTTTGCATGCATAATTTGTGTGGCAGGCGTAAAAATATGCAGGCTTTGCACTTTGATAAAATATGCACGCGGAAGAAAACAGCGTAAGGCTCAAAGGAAAAAAAAGGAAAAAGGCAAACAAAACAAAAAGCATGAAACAACAATTTGCATAAAAGCTGAAGTCAAACGGTAGCTCAGTTCTTTAATAGTTTTGTTGACAGGCAGCGAATAACTCGAATAACTCAATCAACATAAAAGCAGCGAGCAGCGAGCAGCCATAAAACTTGCATGGCTTGGCGAAAAATCAAGCATACGTCCCGTTGTACGCATTTATGGTCTGATATGGGCGGTTAATTGAATGCCATTTGGCAGCTTTGGACCTCAGTCTGTGAACTTACCAATATTATGCACGATATGCCAAACGGATATGCCCACAAAGTATCCGGCGTCGAATTAACGTACACTATGAAACAGCCATCGGTGCAGAGTTTTATGAGCAGCAGCCCGCCAGCACGATAAAGTAGGCCAAGTCTGTGAAAGACCGAGAGAGAGAGAGAGAGAAAAGGAAATTAAAAGCACGCTTGAAGTTCGATTTTATGGTTTATGTTCTGTCTGGTCGCAACAACTACGCGCGTCTTTTCAGCTTAGACAGCAAACGGGAAATTAGATTCTGACGTGGTCCAAAAATAAAACTAAATTCTGACATAAAGCAAAACCATTAGCAATACATTAGTTAATGGCGTCTCGCCAATCAGGCGCCATTTCAGACAGGACACAATCAAAGTCCAAACCAAATTTCAATTGCATTCTATGCAAACTAAATACATATATATAGAATATATAGAATATATATTCAACTATATATTTAAATCCATGTTACTTACCGCCTGCGCAGCGCCATATTGAATTTATCTAAGGGATGCGTGTGTGCGTTGCGATTCTTGTGCCAGAGCCACAAGAGTTTCTTCATTAAAATGAAGAAGAGCGCCGAGAAAAGCAGAATGAACAGCAAATCAATGCAAACGAACAGAATGAAGCTCAACGAAGGCGATGTCCCGCCCAGGCCGGAAGTGGATGCCGCTGCCTCAACGTGTCCGGGACTGGGTCGACGCCAAGTCAATGCCGCAGCTGTCACAGTGCCCACCAAGTCTGCGCTGTCTGTGATTGATGACGCTGACGTGGCCACATCATTGTCCGCCGTCTCAGTCGGCGCTAGAAAACTTTGCCTTCTGCTCGTCGTCGTCCCATTGCCGAGCAGCGCCTCCGACTCGAGCAGTAAATTATCGCCATTGAGCAGCGTATGCGTGGCAAAGTAGGCACCCGCATCGTACTCAGCGGCATCCTCTTCGCTGTCGCCGCCGCCGCCGCCGCCGCCGCCGCCGCCGCCGCCGCCTGCATCGCTGGCGGCATCCGTTGCCGGCCGGCCCCAGACCAACTCGAGCCACCAGTGGCGCGGCCACTTGCCTATAATGCTGCAGATTAGCGGCGCAGCAATCGCAAACAGCAGCGGCAGCAGCCAGCTAATGCCGATGGCGCCGCGTATGCCCGCCGAGCCGCTCTGCATTGCCAGCGTGCCGGGCCGGACGCCGGGACGTGAGCCGTGACGGGATCTGTTAGTCGAGTTGTGGCTGCGACTTGCGGCACTTGCTGTTGCTGTCTCCGGTGACTGGGCGCTGATTTGCGTTATATTGCTTAGACTGTCGCGACGCTGACTCAACTTGGTGGGCGTTGAGGGTTTGCTGCCGATTTGCAGATACTTCTTTGGCACCAGCTCTGTGTGTATGACCAGCGCAATCGCAATCAGCGTCGAGATGCCCAGCAGCAGCAGCGAGGCCAGCGAGCTGCTGATTATGCCATGCCAGTTCTGCAAAAGAGGAAATTATTATGTGAGGCACATTAATAACGCTCCAGTAAGAAAGAAAAAAAAAATGTGAGAGATTGGCGGCCACTTCGTTGCTGCAACATCATTATTTTTAATTAAATATAAAAAGTTGTCATCGCATTACAGCAACAACATTTACGACAGCGCATGTATTTACTTTATTTTTTTTTATTATATATTTCACAGTTATTTACCACCCAGTGGCCAATGCCCACTGAGCCATAAAGATGACATCAAAAATTTGACGCGTGCTTCGAGCATAAATTATTTCATTGCATTGCGCGTTACTTATTAAAAAGTTATAAAACTTCCTTGCCAGCCATTCGGCAGGACATTCGACTTTAGCCTGTGGCTTTCTTTTTTATATTTATTAGCGACACCAAAACCAACAAATAGCCTGATGTTTAATTGGCAGCATAAATGTAAGTATTTAATATGCGGCGTGGAAATAATCTAGATTTTTATACGCATGGAAACTAAAGCTGAATTTCTTTGGAAAGAATTTGTTTCTTTGTTATTTAGTTGTAGACCAAAATTTAACACATTAGGAAAGTCCTATCTACAAAAATTACTAACTTGTAATAATTGTTCCTTAGAATTATGTTAAATGTAATGATATATAACAAAAGCTAATCGAGAATTCAAGTGCTGCATATTTTATAAAAATAATTTATCTTTATTCAATTTGGTTTAATTGTGGATTTAAATTTTCGTTTGGAGTTTTATTAACTGGAATGTTAAGTGCTTTGTTTTCTATCTTCATGAACCGTTATTTACCATTTAAAGGCTTGACACACATTTATTTGTGATGTTTAATTAATCATTAATTAATGAGTTTTTGATTATGTGATATAACGTAATACTTATGTATGTTATGTATCCTGTATCGTGTATGTATGTATGTATTTATATATCTTAAGCTAAGCACAACAAATATAAAGACATTTGTGATTGATTTTTAATTAAACAAACTTAGCTTTTTACCATGCTTGACACATAATTGAGATTCAAAACTTTTTATCAATATATATCCAATTACTTTAAGTGTAATAAGTACTCAAAGCAAGTACTTTAATTGGCTTTGTTTATTATAAATGTAATTTCAATTTGGAGTTTTCATTATTTTAGTGTGGATATATTAAAACACAACTGTCTAAAAATTTAATTAATAACCGCTAATAAGAAACTTTTATGGCTTAAAATTTTACTGCTTTAACTTATTGATGTAATGTTGTTATCTTTACTGTCAAAGGATAAAACTTATTACAGTAACGGTAAACAAAAAAGTGTGTTTAAGGTATATAGAAAAGAAAGGAATTTAAATTCGTTAATAAAAGCTGAGTTAATGTTGTCTACGTGGATTGCCTGGAAGGCTCTAGAAGCAGAAATTAAGTCAGAAGTTGGCAATTTTAAAATCCAATTAATGTTAAAAAACTCTGTTCATATTATAAGAAGTATTTAATTAAATAAAATGCAATTCAAAATTAATTACAAGGTAACTTTCAGTCCATCACACCCAACATGAACTAGCTTTGTTTTGTACAAGACATGTGTTGCGGCTTAGTCGACTTGGTGTTCATAACTGTAAACCGCAACTTGATTTCATTAAATTTTGGTTTTGTTTGTGGTTTAATTCCATGGCCATTAACCAAATTGCAAGCTAATATTCAACAAATACGAACTGACTCAATATGTGAATATGAAAATGAGGTTTTTTGAAGGAGAGAAAAAGAGAGGGGAAGAGAGAGTTAAGGACCAAAGAAAAGTGGTTTCCTCTGAAGCGAAATGTTGCGGCTTTCATTTTCCCGTAAGAACACTTCATTACATTATCAGGATTCTTCTTTGTACTCGAACTTTTGCTTGTACTTAAATAAATGTGCGATGCATGGCAAAACTTATATACATTTATATAAATATATATAGATAATATAAAGCACAGGTAGCCGCAGCTGATGTTGGCTTTCTGTGGAGGTCAGCAGCGCGTTGCAACGCTTTGTTGCCTGCCCCAGCGTCAGAAGATGGAACAAATTTGTAAACTTTTTAATTTTCAATTCTCAGCGCGAATATTTCATGGCGTCGCTTTGTTTTTTGCCGTTTGCCAAATTATGAGTTAAGTGCGCTTAAAAGCTTTCGCCTTTTACTCTCTCTCTCTATCTCTCTCTTTCTTTGGCACACACTCATTCTCTTTTGCACTCGGCCGCGGGGCTGCTTTGGCGTATACGTAATTTTTTCATTTTTCGTTTTTCGCTTTTCATTTCTCTTTTTATTATTTATTATGTGTTTTTTAACTGGCGCTGAAATTGTATTTATTTATGCACAAATACACGTGCAATAAGTAAAATGAATATTTTAATTTTATTTATTGTGGCTTATTGTGTGTGTGGTGTGTGGTGGGCGTAGGGGGCGTGGCCACGAGCTGCGGCTTGCACTCCGCAGCTGGTGTGACACGTGTTTTTAACCATAAAATTTGCATATGTCTTTGCGGCTGGCTTGTGTTTCCTTTTAATTTGTTTCTCGTTTTAATAAAGTCGTTCACGCATTTGCATGCAATTAATGTGCAGAAATATTTTACGTGCGTGTTGTTGCATTATTAAGTCAATGTTCTCCTCTATCATTTTGCCCGCTGGCCGTAAGCGTCTTTTGCGTAACTTGCTCATTAAAACATGGCTCACAATGAGCGAAGCCTTCACACACACACACACACACAAGCACACACACAAGCACACACACTTGGGGGCATGTTCGGACGCCTTTGGTTTAGAATTACACTCGAGTCAAGTTCTAAGTAGACACTAGACTAGAATTCCCACTCCACAATCCACAAGTTGAAACTTTGCCACGATTCAGAATTCGGCTTGATTGTCCGCAAGTTCTGTTGAGTTTTGGCGCTGTTTTCCTGTTTCCTGTGCAATTGCCGCGACTCGGATTTTCTTTATATATATTTTGGGATTGCTTAAACCTTTTGTTGTTGTCGCGTTTTATTTGTTTTTCATTCATTTATTGCACGAGTGCGGCCCAGTTTATTACTAATTCAAATATGTTACGTCTTCTTGGAGGCTTTTCCTTGGATTTAGCATAACCAGCATTTGAGTTGCCCCAGAGAGATTAGACAGCAGAGAATTTTGTATATTTTGTTTATACGCGTTCTTTGCGTTTTATAATTTAAAAGATTGTTGGATTCTTTGGGGATTTTAAGGTCACAAAGGCTGTGCGAGTTTTACAGGGTGTTTACCACCGATCTCACACACACACACACACACACTAAACTCAATGTAAATTGAAAATGTTGGGCATTTATTAATATTAATTTCGACTTTAGCGATTTCATTTCTCATGAGATTTTCATTCTGTCTGCGCTGTTGACTTTTAATTTCCTCATTCTCAGCCAGCCAACAGGTGGATTGGGATTTGTGTTTGTGTGTGTGTGTGTCCGTGTGTTCTGTTATTCCGTAACAAACTGTAAATTACAATATTCGCAAATCCTGGCCAAGTTTATGGTTTTATTTGCTCATTACTTGCCAGACGACAAGCTAATTTGTTTTGATGATCATCATCATGACGACAATGATGATTATTTTGAGCTGGCCATGTTTGTTTCGCATGAAAAGTTGGCCAATAATCATGCCTGAATGCCTGTGAAAATTAGTAATTACAATATTGTGGCCTTCTTCTTCTGCTGCTTCTTCTTCTCCTTTTTGGTTGGCAAACAAATAGTTGATTATTATTTACGGCTAAGCTAATGGGATTTTAGTGTAGTGCAAGAAAAAGGGCTGAAAACTCATTTCAATTTGACTTTTCAGCTGCTTTTGTTTTCGTTTCGTTGCGAGTCAAACCGAAATTGAATCTTTATTTGTTGCATGCAACAACACATTTTTTTATTTTCTTTTTTTGTTTATTATTTGCTGAACATTTCTTTGGTCCTCCTTTCACTTGGCTACGAGTTGCCGTTCGGGTTCCTTTGTATTTGGTGTTTTGCCTTTTATTTGTATATTTATTTCACAGTAATTAAATTTTACGCTTTGCTTGCGTTCGCTCGGGCAGAGAGCTTGAAAGGTACAAAAACAAAAAAACAACAATTTCACCGAACATTTTTACTGTTGTTCTTAAATATATAAAGTATTCCCTGATAGTTTCGTTCGGGGTGAAACTACTTTAAGTAAACTCGTATCATATTCCATTTGTTTATTAATTATAATTGAAGGTTTTTGTTTCTCTATTATTAAAATGGAGAAAATAGTTTTTCAATACTCACCGCAGGCAGCATTTTTAGGAAGCCCAGCAAATAGATGAGCATCACACTCGATGTGGAAATGCAGAACTGCATCTTGAGGAAGGTAACGGCACATTTGCGATTGCACCAGATGGGCAGCAGGATGAGGAAGGCGGAACAGCACTGGAGCAGACAGCAGGCGCAGCTGACGATCACAAAGATTGGACGTTGGGGCGTCGACAATTGTGTGGACTTTAACGAGATGAAAATAAATAATAGGAAAATAGTAAATAAAATATTCAAATGGGGTTCACTTACATGAGGTTGCCTCTTGGTCAGCATGACCACATAGGTCCCGGAGAGCGGGCAAATGCAGCGCGTTATGTTCTCCATCAGATGCTTTGTGATGCACAGATCCGAACGCCAAGTCGAATCAAAGGAGGCCTTGTAGTCGTGACTAAATAAGAGGACAGCTTACTTTAGAATACTGTTGAGTAAAGGGTATCAAGTTGAACTCACCCACAGACGGCCACCCAATCGCCTGACTTGGGCACACTTTCGTGCTGGAAGATAATCTCCACGTGACCAGCCTCGAAGGACAAATCGAGTGGCTCGCGAAAGTTGTCGTTCGAGCGATTTGACTGAAAGAGCCAGGTTTGTATGATGCGGGAGGCCAGCACATAATCCGAGTCCTTGGGATCACTGTGGTCGGATAAATAAAATTAGTTATAACAATTATTGTATAGAAATCTTTAAAAATAAATGCACTTTAAGAACTTTAATATTATGCTTCATTCAAGAAAACTCCTAAAGAAAATATAAACTTAAGAAGCAGTTTATCAGTTTTGTCTAATGCTTTTCTCTACGCACTTTATCCCATCTAGTAAGTATTTTATTAATACCAAACATATGTTGTTGCTCATGCCACAGTTGCAGTTGCCACTCAGCACCCATTTAATCTTATCAACGCAACTAAGGACGAATTGCACTAATGTGGACTGCATGTTCATTAAATCCTGTCCCACACAGACAGAGCCACACCCACACACACACACAGACACGCAGCCATGACTATGTGGAATATTATAATTAAATCAACATTTGCCAGCATATTGACAACAATTCTAGTCCGCATTTGGATGCCAATGCCAAGCAGATTTCATTTCATGCTCTGGCCATGCAAATATTTAGTGTTTGTCGTGGCATGTTGCATGCTACATGTTGCATGCTGCATGTTGCGTATTTGCATTTGGTTTACAATATAACAGCATTACATTTGTTGTTATTGTGCTACTTTGCAGCAGCTGCCTTAATGCGCTTATGAGAACTAGAATCCTCTGTCAATTCAAATGCGTCAGAATTGCGAACAGTTGGCATTACACAAGGACTTTTCTACAATTTAGATATACGTATAGGAATTAAATATGCTTGGAGATTATCAGGGAAAGCAAAGGCTTTATTTAACCCTCTTAATATATAATAGTAAGTTAAGTTGACTTGTGGAATTATTCATTATAACTTATGGCTTATTCAGGAGTAATAACTAACACAACTATAAAAATTTATTTAAATATGCCTTTGTTATATACCAATATATCTTACTATACTATAGATTTTCCTATTTCCTCTAACAATCTTGGCTTAAATTATTTGTAAATAAAAAGTTTAAATGTTTTATTCACCTGCCACGCGTGTAATATGTTTTGGGCAGAAAACTCTTTAGGTTCTTGTAGGAGATCACAGATGCGAATATTGTCGAGTTGGCCATGATATGCAGCAGGCGCGAGGAAAGTCCAATGTCCATGTAGAGCTGATCCGAGAACAGGTCCTCGCTGCAAAGTGCAAAAGCTTAAATCGTGGCAGTCTACACTTACTTAATTAGCTTAATACTAAGACACTTGAAGTAGTCAGAACCAAGGTAACCAGGACAGCATCGTGGACAGGCGAGAGCCTGGCCAAGCGTCAAGTCCTTCAAGTTGAATTTTTATGAGCAATTTTTATAGTAAGCGCGTGCGCCTTTTATTATTTTTATTTATATTTTATTTTATTTATGTTTGCTCATAAAGTACATTTTCCATTAAAAGTAAATGCAAAACAAGAAAAAAAAAATGTTTGCCCTTGCCGCAGTTGGGTGTATTAATCAAGCGACCATAAAAAGAAGTTTACTGTTTACTTGGGCTGGCAAATTTGCATTTTGCCTTTATTTCTAATTATGAAATTATGCAAAAGTACTTGACATGTGCGAGAAGGAGCTCGAGAATATCCTGAAAGTCCTTTTAACTATATTAAACAAAATGTTTTTACAGCAATATGTTCAACCTGTAATAATAATCTATTGGATTTAAAAAGATTTCATTTGTCAAAAGCTTTATGGGACTTAATAAAGTAGATAAAAATCAAATCAAAAATATATTCTCTCTTGGTTGTATATATAAAAGATTACTCTGAAATTGCATTTAATATAAATATCACTGAACACTTTTGTGATTTTAATCTGTTTTTCAACTCTTTTTAATATATATATTTAAATAAAGACCATATTATATATAACCAACAATAAAAAATATATAATTTTAAATATGAATATTATTTAAAGCTCGACTAAAGTTTACCTTAACAAATTGAGCGAAAAATGATTGCTTTTGCAACTTACCCGTAAATGCGTAAATTGAACGGCAATGTTTTCACGGACGTCATGTAAATGCGCAGCGAATTCAGGCGGTCCAGCGACAATGTGTCCTCATCGACTGTCAAAATACTCGCGGCACCGCCGTCGCCCATGGCACCAGCACCAGCTGCACCACCTGCACCACCGTTGCGATTGGCCAGTAATTTGCCTGCAGCGCCATTGCCACCAGCTCCATTTCCTCCTCCTCCTCTTACTCCTCCTCCTCCAGCACCGTTGGGCTGTGCGGTCAAAGTTGTCGAGCTGTCAGCAGCCGTTGCCGAGGATGTCGCCTGACTGCCGCCGTTGCTCCCTGTCGATGTGGCCAATTGGGAGGCCGCAATTGTCTCGCGGTTCAGCGCCGCAGATTGCGTTAAAAGTTGCAACTTTTTAATTTGCTGCAAAAATAAAAAAGTCACATTAAATTCTGTCTCTGTTTGAGCTTTGAACCTTTTTAAAGGACCAAGTAAACAAGTCAGTTGTCCCGGCAACGATATTTCAATGCCATTGTTGTCAACCTGCCCCCAATTATTATGAACCATTGTTGCTCTTTGAGGACCTATTAACACGGCAGGCATTATAGCCTCAACAAAGAATGCATTGGGTTTCAATAAAGTTCGTCTAACGTAAACATTGCCCAAGCGTGAAAACAGTTAGTTGAGGGGCGAAAGGGGCGTGGTTGCTATAACTATAAGATTGTATTGACATTCTTATTATCATTATTGTTTTTATCTTTTGACTGTTAGTTTTTTTAGGTAGTTACAAGAATCGAAGAAAAATATATAAATAAATGAAATTTTAATAGGTTGATTTTTAAAGTAAGCTAAGTTACAAAGTATTTAAATTATGTAAATATTTTCCATCTAAGGTATCATAATTGTCAACTTAAAGGTGATATATATGTATATCTACTGGATTTTTAATTTAAATAAGCTTTAAGCAGAACTAATATTTGCCTTAAGCCTTAAAATATTTTTTGTAGTTGATTATGGTCCGTTCACAAGTTTATCTATATACTATTCATATACCATACATGGAATACATCTATATATATATACATATATGCGAATGCAAATTAACTTTTTGAAGACAGCTCTGCTTTCAAGTAGTTACACATGTTCATGGCTTAAACGAAAGCTGATCGAACAAACAAAAAAAAAACCTCAGATGGCATTTCCCATACGAATTCTTCTGTAATTGGGTTATTTAAAGTTTGCTCTACTTTTGGCCTGGATGTTGCCAACAACTGTAGTTCAGTCAACATATTGTTTCGATTGGCGTTGCACACAAATCAAGGCAGGAACCCAAGACGAAGTTGGCCAAGCTCGTTCGTGTTGGCAACAAAAATAACAATAAAACAGCAACAACAGCAAGTAAACTATAAAAAGCAGTCAATGAACCCACAATAATATTTTATACATATATACAAACATACATATACTATATAACAAACTGGGGTCGTGGCTTAAAAGCTGACCCAATATCAGCTTAAAGAAGCCAACGAACCATTCGATTTGCGCACTTTGTAATGAGCACTCTATTACAATGCGATTTTCCTGATTGTTTTTGCTTCAGTTCGGTTCGGTTTGGGGATGGGCACTTTTTTCTGCTGTCATAGCGCAATTTCCTGTGCAAATCAAAAATTACAATGGCCCAACAAGAAGCACAAGCATAAATGTATGTCTGTACATATGTACATACATGTGCAATCGAGAAGCAAAAACAATTTCAATTGGAAAACTTTTCTGTTGTAACTTTACACAAAAAAATAACAAAAAAAAAAGATGGGCATAAAACTTTTGCTTCGGCAACATCAGTCAAGCATGATGTGATATTGTATACCCTACTCTATGCTCTGCTCCCTGCGCCTATGCAAATTGTGGCATTTGTTTAAAGACATGGCACAAAAAGAAGGAAAAAATGCGCTCGCTGCCAAAAGTTGAAAATGCTTCCGACCTGGCCACGTTTAGCAGTTTACCGGCAAATCGCTGGGGCGACCAACTGTTGGGGCGTGGCAGCCTCACATGTGTGTGTGTGTGTGTGAGAGAAAGTTTTTTTTTTTTTTGCTGAATTCAAAGTTTGCTTGCGACTTTAGAGCACGTTCGTTTTTTGCGACTACTTTTTTGCTAAGTGATTTGTCGTGAACTTTGCGAATTTGATTTTTGAATAGCTCGCTTTCTGCAGACCGGAGTACCCACTAAAAAACTTTTTTGGTCAACGCAGGTTTAGCAACAAAACGAAAAAACACAAAATTAAATCTTCTTAAAGATCAGCAGTATTATAAAAACAAATAGAGAAAAACACATAAAAGCATAATAACTTTGTTAAATGGCCAGGCTCGGGCTTTGCGGCTTTGCGGTTGGTTAATCCGGCCCTGAAAACGCAAGTAAATAAGCATTTTTTTAACTAGGTCAGTAAACTTTGTTTGCCATTTTGGTTTCGGCTTGGCCATAATGAGCCAATATGCATTGAAAGTTGCACTCGTATAAATTTTAATAAACTTTTACATTCTAATATCGAAATGCAATTGAAAACGGAGCAACTTTTGTGCCAGCGAACTTTTTCAATTCAAATTCAACAACCATCGAGAATGCAATCGAAGCCGAAATCAATGTTAATCAGCCAAAGTAAATGCAAATCAGCTTTAAGCAAATGAATTGCAATCATAATTCCGCACTGCCATTGACATTGCCAACATTGTCAACAAGGCCCATTGATTGATAAGCCAAACAACTCAATTTTAAAAATAATCACGA
Organism: Drosophila lacertosa; assembly: GCA_004143845.1. Classification (NCBI taxonomy): domain Eukaryota; kingdom Metazoa; phylum Arthropoda; class Insecta; order Diptera; family Drosophilidae; genus Drosophila; species Drosophila lacertosa. The sequence continues at coordinate 88,922 of SCDZ01000489.1, read as the reverse complement.
ATTTATAATATTTTTGCTCATTCAATGTGTGATATATATATATCTTTATATAAACCCTTTGCGCTTATTGTATTTTATATTATTGATAATATGAAATGGCTTTTAAATGAAAATGAGAATTATGTATTACTTAAGGGATTTAATTAATTATTTAAATGACTTTTTACTTTAAACTCAGTGAAAAATGCAATCTTTTAGGTAGAGTGGAAAAAAGTACTTATCAGAAATATTTAAGTTAATTACAGAAGTAATTTGAAGAATAAAAAATTAAAGAAAGATATATATAGAATGTGAATATATATTTAATAATAATTTATCTATGTTAAATCAAGAATTAATTTTAGTGTGAAGTTTGCAGTCGTTATAAAATTTTAAGACTAAGAACAAATTATATAAAGATTATAAAGTATACTAATAACATAAACATTATTTTATTTTTTTAAATTATCTTTATATAGTTCTAAGAAATCTGAATTTGGACTTGGCTTAAGTGTAAGGAAGAAAACTTTTTTATTTACTTTTTCTAATCATATTTAATACTCTTTGTATGCGTTTTTTTTCTGTTTCACCTTCAACTAGTTATCACCTTTCAATAATCTAATTAAAAAGTTCTACCTCGCAATTGAAAATCAATTAGAATTGGTTTTTCACTAATTAGCAGCCAATTGCATGAAAAAACATTTCTTGGCCATGGCTCGAAGCGTTTCAGCTACGTTAAAGTTTTCAGTCAATAAAAACTATTTGCTAAGTTGAAAGAAAAGTTGAGCAGTTGAGATGCTGGCATTTAATCGACCCAATAATGCTGCCAAGTTATATATGTATATACATACTAAATATTTTTTTAGTCGCTTCGCCAGCTCATAAAAATTTAACATAAAAGTGTTTGGCAAAACTTTCAGACTCACATGGCGCAGAATATTGAAATGCCATAACTCAGTTGAACTCCGGGCCGAACAAAATTAATTTGTGCGCATTAAAAAACTTTTATTAGCCGTCTTCGTGCCGCCTCTTAAGTCAACTATGTGCTAAGCAGACTGAGCCATAAAAAAAAAAGAAGAAGAAGGCGAAAACTTGCTTAATTTCCGTGCGTGCAGCGATCCAAAGAGATGAATATTAAAATAAGCCCAGGCCGTGTGCCCGGGCAGACAGCTAATATATTATGCTGTATAGTTGGTTCATTTATAAGCTTGCACCTCGAGGTCCTTGACATTGAGACGGAAGCTTTTAAGGCGAGCTCTGCTTTTGTGTTGGGCTTTTATACAACAGCAGCAGCAGCAGCAAGCAACAGCTGCAATCAACACTCACATAAATTTGCATACCAATATTTAAGCCTGATGCATGTGGCATACAACGGCCGCTCAGCCGCCTTGCCGCCTTGCCACTTGCCGCCTTGCCACTTGCCACTTGCTTGCCGCTGTTACTTTTATGCCGCACTTCGCGAAGACAAAGTGTGCTCAAGGAATAAAACATGAGCCAGGCCCGAAAACCCGCCTGCTTACCCACTTAAAAACTTAAGTAAGTCGAGCGTGAGACGCAAGTGGAAGAAAGGACCAACCCAAAGCTCAAGGACACTGGACATATGACTGTGAAGTCCAAAACGGAAACACAACACTCCGTCATTAAATGTGCCTGGCCACAAGGATTGTTTTGTGGTTACAGCCAGGTGCCATGAGAAGCGCCGAGAAAGGCTCATTAGCGCATAATAAACAACATAATTGCGGCGACCAATGTTTGGTTGTTGTGTGTGAAAACTTAAGGCCTATACGAGCTTAAAGACTCCAAATCAAAATTCCAACTATTAAACATGTATCGCAACATATTAAAGTACTTTTGTTTATGTTTTAGTTTAAATAAATAATTATAGATTGCCGTCCATGACCTTTTTTAGAAAGGAAAACACTTGCTGCAAATATATATGATATCGTCAAATATATATATATGTATATAGGCATATATTGATTTCACACTTAGCCACATTTTGCTTTCATGGTGAAATGTGTACACACACACACACACACACACACTCACACACACATGTGTTCACAGCACTATTTCAATGCCGACCAACAACAAATTGGCCTTTCAACCGGGCCCATTGCACATACACATAAACCTCAAACACATAGATTTTGTAGAAGGTATTCATTACATGGCAAACATGAACATCAATTCTGCGGCTGGTTTAGTAGTCAGCCCAAAACACTCGCAGTCAGACAAATGTAAATTGCGGCCCAATGACAGCCCAACTACAAGCTAAATAAAAGTAGAACCAGCAAAAAAAAAAAAAAAAAAAATAGGAACCAGTCCAATTTGGAGTCTGGCATGTGTGTGTGTGTGTGTGTGTGAGGGAGTGTAATAAATCTGGTAAGAGCCGCAAAACCAGGCTGGCAAATATTGAATATGGCTGTAGGTTATAAATTATGGCACCCAAACGCTCGACTGCCTCTTTTCGCATAATTTATGCGCGAGTGCAGCCAGTTTTTGGGCTCAAGCAGCAAAATTTATATATAGAGTATATAGAGTATATGTATGTAGTATATGGTCTTTTACTTACCTGTTGACTGTTCAGGGATTGCGCATTTTGCATGACTTTATCCAGAATGCGAAGAATTATCTCCGCTGCCATCTCACGCTCCAGTTGTGTGCCTTTCAATTGCAAATAGGTGTCGAGCTGCAAAATAGGCAAAGATGAAACACTCCAAACATCAGACAGGCCACACAAAAAAAAAAAAGGAGCAAAAGGAGAAAAACAGAAGGGAGGAAACTCTTCATAGCCATTCGTTAGGCGGGAAATTTGTGTGCGCATTAAAATGAAAAATTGTTGCGAGGCGCGGCCCGGCAAACTTTTCTTTGACTGTAGTTGGCTACGAAAATTGTGTGAAAAATTGCAAGACGCTGCCAGTTTTTGCATTCATTTGCGTGTAAAAATAGTTTTGGCAAGCTTCTTTGGCCCCAGCCCGACGCGACTCGAGTCGACTCGACTCGACTCAAGTGGCTGCAGATGGATCTTAAGGTCCAGGTAGTTTGTAACGCTTTGAGCTGTTTGCGCGCTTGCCTGGCTCGGGGCTTAGATGTGTTCAAGTTTGTGTTTTTGCGGTTTGTTCCGCGCCGCGATGCGACTTGTTTAAGATTGAATTTGGGAATACGAAAGCAGTTAGGAACAACTTTTTGTGCCCTTACCAAAAGTATGCAATTTTACAAGTGTAAGTAGTGAGAATCTCAGAGAAGGGCGCAAAGGGGGATACTTTTTGGGTATAGGTGACTATAACTCGCCTCGCTGGGCAGAAAACTCTGGACATAAACTAAATATGTCTAGAGACATACACAGATTTCCTTGAATTATTTTAATTCCCTATATAACTCTATGCAAAATCGGATATTTTTTTGCCCAGAGAAGGGCGCAAAAGGTATAATAGGTTTATATTTTCCCTTTACCTCGTGCAGCATGCCGATCAGGAAACTCGCTTCGCGGGCAGAAATCTCTGGACATAAACTATATAAATCTACAGATATTCAATTGAATTACTTTAATTCACTCTATGAAAAATCGGATATTTTTGTGCCCTGACCAAAAGTATGCAATTTTACAAGTGTAAGTAGTGAGAATCTCAGAGAAGGGCGCAACGGGGGATACTTTTTGGGTTTAGGTGACTATAACTTGCCTCGCCGGGCAGAAATCGCTGGACATAAACTAAATATGTCTAGAGACATATACAGATTTCCTTAAATTATTTTAATTCTTTGTATAACTCTATGAAAAATCGGGTATTTTTGTGACCTTACCAAAATTATGCAATTTTACAAGTGTAAGTAGTGAGAATCTCAGAGAAGGGCGCAAAGATGATACTTAGGTTTAAGTTACTATATGTTACCTTCGATAAGGAATGTCGCCTCGCTGGGCAGAAATTTCTGGACATAAACTAAATAAATCTAGAGACATACATAGATTTCCTTAAATTATTTTAATTCCCTGTATAACTCTATGAAAAACCGAATTTTTTTGTGCCCTAACCAAAAGTATGCAATTTTACAAGTGTAAGTAGTGAGAATCTCAGAGAAGGGCGCAAAGGTGAAACTCGCCGGGCAGCAAACTCTGGACATAAACTGAATAAATCTAGAGTCATAAACAGATTTCCTTGAATTATTTTAATTTCCTGTATAACTCTATGAAAAATCGGATATTTTTGTGCCCTTACCAAAAGTATGCAATTTTACAAGTGTAAGTTGTGAGAATCCCAGAGTAGGGCGCAAAGGGGGATACTTTTTTGGTTTAGGTGACTATAACTCGCCTCGCTGGGCAGAAAACTCTGGACATAAATTAAATATGTCTAGAGACATACACAGATTTCCTTAAATTATTTTAATTATTGTGCCCTTACCAAAAGAATGCAATTTTACAAGTGTAAGTAGTGAGAATCTCAGAGAAGGGCGCAAACGGTTTAATAGGTTTATATTTTCCCTTTACCTCGTGCAGCATGCCGATGAGGAAACTCGCTTCGCGGGCAGAAATCTCTGGACATAAACTAAATAAATCTAGAGTCATGAACAGATTTCCTTGAATTATTTTAATTTCCTGTATAACTCTATGAAAAATCGGGTATTTTTGTGACCTTACCAAAATTATGCAATTTTACAAGTGTAAGTAGTGAGAATCTCAGAGAAGGGCGCAAAGGTGATACTTAGGTTTAAGTTACTATATGTTGCCTTCGATAAGGAATGTCGCCTCGCCGGGCAGCAAACTCTGGACATAAACTGAATAAATCTAGAGTCATAAACAGATTTCCTTGAATTATTTTAATTCCCTGTATAACTCTATGAAAAATCAGATATTATATATCCCCTAACCAAAAGTATGCAATTTTACAAGTGTAAGTGATGAGAATCTCAGAGAAGGGCGCAAAGGGGATTCTGTATAGGTTTATATGTTGTCCTCACCTCGTGCAGCATGTCGATGAGGAAACTCGCCTCGCCGGGCAGAAAACTCTGGCGCCGCTGAAGCGTGTAGTCAAAGCAAGCCTTCAATATGTTCGATGAGTTGGTCTGCTGAAATCCAGCGCTCAGCGCCCGGAACCTGTTGTAGATGAGCAGCAGCTCGTCGCGCACACAGCTGGCGAAGTCGGGCAGCAGCCAGCTGGAGTTGCCCGCGTCCCGCTGCTCGCAGATGCGACGCGAGTGTCCTTCGAAGCCGCGCGGACAGTCGGTGATGATGGGCGCACCGGGCGCACTTGTGGGCCAGTGGACGCCAAAGCTGGACTCGGCCAGGCAAACATGCACCGCATTCCGTTCGATGACGTTGATGTAGACGCTGCGGGACACGGGCCTTACACTGTTCGAGACCAGGCAGGCGTACTCGGCGGACTTCTGTATGTTGTTGATCTTGAGAATGCTGCCGTCCGGATAGAGATCCTCCCACATGGCGGTCGCTGCGTCCGACTGAAACAGCACCCCGTTCCGGGTCCAGCTGTAGCCCAGCTGGGCATATCGCTTGATGTCATCGTTCCCAGGCGACAGGCAGCGGACTCGCAGAGAATCTCCACGTTGCAACGTCACGCTCGCCGGATCCACACGAAGACGCGGCGGCGACTTGATGTGAATGTGGAGGGAGCGACATTGCTCCACGCCCCAATCCGTGACCTGGGGGAGAAGTAAAGAAAAGGGAGTTTAAAGAGTGCTTTAAGATAGCAACAATTGTCCTTGAAGAACTCACGCCTGAGGGAGACAGAGATAGGACACTTCTTTTCGTTTGGCATGTGTCAACAATTGTTGGCCAGCTTGAAATTTAACGGACTGTGAGAGCTTTGTGTGTTAGCCAGGCCCAATTGCTGATTGGATATGACTTTGGCTGATTGTGCATGGAAGGGATGTGAAAGTAAAGCTAAGCCCTTAAAGCAAGGGATAACACAAGTTCGTGGCTACTTAAAGCTAAAAGCTGCAACTGTCATGTGGCACAAACATGTTGCATTTATATAGCCAGCAAAGTTTTTTGTTGCAAGTGCTCCAAGGGAATAACAATGTGATGGCAACGACAGGCATTAGGATAATACTCATAATGATGATGATGATGATGATGATGATGATGATGTTGCATGCAGTCGGAATTGTGCACAGTGAACTTCCGTTTCAAATTTAAAAAAGCAGACAAACTAACGAGCTGCGACGTCAGGATCATCACACCTCGGGGTCCTCAATGCCGGCATGTGGCAGGCATTGACGTGGGCGTTGCCTCTTTGCATTTGTGTGGCAAGTCTGTGTCTAGCACTTTGTTGCAACTGAACCGGAAACATTTGATAGACAGAACTTTTTTGGGCACAAGCAAATCGAAGATTTGTATTCTGCTTTTTATAGCATTTGAGTTCGGTTCGAGCTCAGTTTTAAAGTCCACGAAATGTGGCAATAGGCCATAGCTTTGTTTTACGACAGTGCAACGTCAACAAATCTTTGCCGGCCACAAAATCCAATTGGCAATTAACTCATTTGGCCGCTACTAGCTCATCCCAGTGACAGCATAGAATTTTTATGGCCAAATGTGATTTTACTGCCACCCACCACAAACAACAAAAACAACAGCAACTGAAGCTGAAGCTGAAGCCGAAGCTCAAAGTTGCGTCTCATTAACAGTCGAAGTCGTTAAACAGCACATTGTACGAACATGGCCAATGTCATTTAGTCTCTAGTATCCAGTGTTTCTCCAGTTGTGAACTCTCTGCCTCTCTCCAGTCAATAAAATGTTCTCTAGCTCTGCCAAATGGCAACTCTCATGCCACAGAATTTGCAATGTTAATGATGCCGCTGCTTGAAAATGGCTGCCTTTTATAGTCGGCTAGATAAAAGTGGTTTTTACGAACTGAAAAGTGCATGACACCGAGACGCAGACAGCGCCTGGAAAGCCAACCAAAAGGACTCTTTTCGAGCATTCACTTTTCCTACCTAGCACTGCAATCAGTTGCAACACCAAAGCTCTTTTTCTCTTTTTTATAAACTGCTTTTCCAATCAGACGATTAGGTTTATATAACTTACATTCGTAGCAGAGCTCGGATATTTGATACAAAGCTTAGTTCAGGTGTGAAATAAATTAGTTTATAATATATTTGTCGAACACATCCTTTTTTATACTCATTCAAAAGTTCGGTATATATACAGCTATTGAAGTTTTAGGTCTCTTTTGGAAGCGTAACAAATTGATTTTTTATGAATCTCAATGAGCTATATAAAGAGGTAAATAAAATTAAAGACATGCAAAGATTTTCTTGAATTATTTAAATTCCCTATATAACTATATAAAGGACTGGATATATGAAGTTTTTAGTAACAAAGATTAATACCTCCAATCATAACAAAAATATTTTTTTTCTTTTTCCAAAAACACATATATTTATATCAATTAAAAAATTAAGTTAAATATAAATAACTTTTATTTTTTGAAAAATATTAAGTCTAATAATAGGTCAACTGGCAAAAAAAAATGTGCCTAATTTTTAACTGCGTTAGGAAAAGGTTTGAAAATACATATTTTGTTAAATTTTTTTAATAATTCGAATACTTAAAGTATCATTGATTATCTAAGGCATTTGGATAAAACCTTTTAATTAGTAGTCAGTGGGCAATTAAATATTAAACAAATTTTAGATGCAAATAAGTGCGTTTAAAGGCAGATTTTTAAACTTAATATATACTGATTAAATACCCTAGTTGTATAGTTTTAAGCACAGTCCCGTTCAGCAATAAACTAATTGCTGTCTAATATCAATAAATAAGTAATCATTACGCTTATAGCCCCGTGGGTGTTGTTGTGATTATGTCTGTGCTTATGGGTCATGGACATGAATATGAAGTCCCTAGAGTCTAATGGACATGGCTTGGCACAAACACACACACACACACACACACACACTGATTATTGCGAGTGCTGCGCATCGTATCGTAAAGGATTTATTCTTTTCAGTTTTAAGTCAGGACGCCAACAATCAACCTTTTGGGGATTGTACATTAAGCACGTCCTTCGAGGAACAAAATAAAAAAAAAAACGCGCTGATTAACGTAAATTCCTACAAGCTGTCGGCAACAACAGTGAAGGCATCCTTCGTCCCTGCCCCAACCATAACCACAAGCCCAACCAAAACACCGATGCCAGCAAGTGCTTGCCTTTGATCTGATGCCGCCATTACGTGGCGACAGTAATAAGAGAAAGAGAAAGGGAGAGAGAGGGAGAAGGAGAAGGAGAGAGAGGCGCACCAAAGGCACAAAGCGACGCCAGGAACAGGAACAGGACCAGGACCAGGACCCAGGACACACAGCAGCAGCGTTCAAAAGTGTTGGGGCTGTATAGAAAATCCAGCGGAGTCCTCATGGGGTGTTCGTTTGGACAAGGCATTAAATACAATTGGCGCTGGGCTTTAAGGAAATGTTCGCTCGTTAGCCAAACTCGTGAGTCGCCTGCGAGCAACAGCTGCTCCTGCTGCTCCTGCTGCTCCTTGCGGTCTTAAAGTGCTCGAATTTAGAGCACCCAGTTCAAATTGCACCGCAACAAATCCTGCTGCGGGGGAGAAATAATGCAGCTTTAAGGGTCCTTGCACAAACACAGAAATGTCACGAAAAACAAATAAAGAGAGCTACTAAATTCTTAAACTTTATTAAGTATAATTTTCTTTGGGGTCTTAAGAACATATAAAACCATAAACCTAGCTGCTTGGTAGTTTATTTGTCTATCAGGATATGTTACAAGGTTGAAAAAAACGGTATTAAGCGCGAGAAATCTATTTTAAAAATTTTTGTAATAATTATTTGATATAAAGAATAAAGTCTATATAGCGAGGCTCGATATATTTTTGAAACCTTGACCATTTTGTAGGTGGGTAACAATATGGAATTCTCTGTGAAAAGTACATAAAAAGCATCTCCATCTTTATAAAGTATTTATATTTAAGTAATATTTATTTAAATAATATTTAAAGTCAGCGTCAACAAGGGAGTAAATTAAGTCTTATGTTGGTTGATATCGGTATATATAATAGCTAGAAAATTTGTGAATATAAGCAGGTATATAAAGAGCATATGTATATCCAGCTTAATTCACAAGATCGATCGACACAAAAATTTGCCTTAAATCGATAAAAATAGAAAAGAAAATATAAACGCTTCTTTAAATGCAGTAAATCAAAAGAATCGAATTTTTTAATCATAAATAATCGTACATCTATTCTATATCTATACTGTAATAGATATATAATTATATATAGTCGATTAGATCTCGCCTTGCTGCGTATAGATATACATATATAGATATATGTATATCCTTTACCTATTTTATATATGTATTCTATATTCTTTATATTATTAACTAACTATTAACTACATTCTATTTTTACGAATCTATTTCGAAATATTTAAATTAGCCCTCAAATTTAATTAAATATTTGAGCAAACGCGTTTAAAAGAATATTTTAATTTATTGCACAGCTTGGGGCGTGTTTATATTTTGTATTTTGTGTATGTGGAAAGGGGGCTAAAATGCTTGAAGGGACAACTCGCTGTCGGGTTTGGGGAAAATACCCCACTTAAACACTCTTACTAGGTTTTGTGTTTATTCAATAATAAGCTTTACAATTGAAATCTGTGAATGCAAGGAATTTCTTTTAATATCTGCATTTTAAAAGTACTGCAAAATTGAAAACACTTTTAAACACCCACGTTAACAATGTTAAAGCAAAAAGTCTCTTTGAATATGTGAGGCAGGTAATCCGTCCATAAGTCCATTTAAAATGTCAACATAATACACTTGGGAAGTTCTTGTTAATCTTTCTCTCGTTTCGTGGCAGGCTGCTGTTAATTTATTTTTGAAAATGCCTGCCAGGCTTTGTGGCAAACTCTTGGCTGACTAATCAGTTTAATTGCCATGCGTTAAGCTGCCATATCAACAAAACAGTTGAACAACAACGCAAACAATAAACAAAAAAAAACAACAACAAAAAATTTTCCTCCTTCTAAAATTGCCGCAAAATTACTTTTAACTTTTCGCCGGCTCTGTTTCCTCATTTGCGTTCTAACGTGGCGTTTAATTAGCCAAATTAAAATATGCAAAAAGTGTAAAGGGAAGGAAAGGAAGGGGAAATAAACCATTTGGAAAGTGGTTTATTTTGATTTGTGCGTGCTTTTGGGTTGGCCCATTCCCTGCTTATTTTTATGGACGCAAATAAATTTTAATCTATGCGTTTCAAACCGTTGAGTCCTTTTGCGGATTCACTGGCCAATTGCCGGGCTGTTTTCGGGTTTAGTAGCACTTACTAAGTCTTTAAACTGTTCCAGACCATTAAACCTCAAAAGCTGCTAACCAACCATTTTTGTTTATGGCTTGGCAAATAACATATTACGCAAATGGCTTGTAAAAAGTATTGACATCGAACAACAACAACAACAACTGCAGAAGGAGCAGGATAAGGTAACAATAGACGCCTTTTAGTACAAAGTATGAACAACATGTTTATGACTTTGTGTTGCTGGCATTTGGCAGGAGGAGCTTCTCAATAGTCCTTCGGTTTCATTTTGCTTGGAATAAGTTATAAATCTATATCAGCTGATTCGATTAGCAGCTTCAATTATTTCTACATGTACATGCAAATAAATCAAATCAGATTAAGGATATTGTGACTTACCTTACAACTGTAAACGCCCTCATCGATGCGACCTGCTTTGGTTACGCCCAAAATGGCCGTATAAACATCCTTTGTTTCCGGTGGCAATACAGTTGTCCAAATTTCTCTGCAATGAGCATAAGATATAAGTTATTAACTAACATAAACTAACTAACTAAAGTTTAAGCTTCCTAGTCAGACACATATCATCGGCTAATCACAAACATTTCTATTTTTTTCTTGTTTATTTAGAGATGAGTCTAGTTAATTAGCAGGCAACTTTCGCTTTTTGCTCTTGTGGCCGTCGATGCGTTCATTTTCACACCCAATACACAGGAGCAGAGTGAATTGGAGCGAATGCAGCTCCCCCGCTAATTGACCCACTAATAGCAGCTCACTTATCATTCCGCAGCTAAAATGCACACACACTCTCTGTGTGTGTATGTGTGTGTGTGTGTGTGAAAATCACTGGTAATGTGAAAACAATCGCGGATACTGCGGCTCGAAGTCAATTAGCAGGCAACATGATTCACTTGAAAATGGTTTTCAAAATGTTTTTTTTTTTTTTTTTTTTTTTTTTTTTTTTTTTGGTGACGCGTCAATGGCATTGTTGCCAAATCAAGTATACGCCATGGACGGGTGCATAAATGGGTCAGACTGAATATTCGCTTGCTGCCTCGTCGACATTTCGATTGCCTCGGGGCAGACATCATTCCAACATGAACAAAGTTATCTCATATTCACATATGCGCCTAATTAGATACGTTAAGAGCGTCGAGATTGTTGGCGAAGTTAGTAGATTAATGAGCAAAATTAAATTAGGTAAAACGATGGTAGTGAAAACTAGAAGGCGTTTAACATATAAGCTTTTTAAGGTGGGAATAATTCCATATTAATGGGCAAAAATCAATCTTGATTCAGAGAGGTTTCATAGAATGCATTGATTAAGTAATCCATGGAAATTGGATGCATTTTTAGTAAGTAAATTAATTATAAAAAAATTAATAAATAAATATAAATATATATACATATATATAAAGCTTATCCTCATACATTTTTTCTTGGTAATAAATATGTTTCCAAGCTTTCCTAATTTAGCTTTAGTTAAGTATAAGTATATAAATAATCTCAGAGACAACATAAAACGTACACACCCTATTAAAATTACTTTAAACAAAGGGTATACACAAATGATTTGTCTATCAAAAAGTTAAAACATGACAAAGTCAAAAAGTATAAATAATATAAACTGTCACGGAGCTAAATAAATAGGCAAAGCCTAATGAATTCCACGAATTGACAAATAAAATCAAAAATATTTCAACATTTTTGATGTCATTTTATAAATTTGAGTAAATTTGTTCTTGTCAATCACCGCTGTCAGGTGATTTATGACAAAAATGGGGGAATAAAATGTCATAAATTAAAATGCTTTTACACTTATTGATAACAATATGGGATAGAAATAGAAACAATAGGTTAAATTTAAGTTTAAACCTAAAATATGCTTATTGAGTACAATTTATGATAGGAATAAAAACAATTGGTAAACTTTCAGTTTAAACCTGAAATATGCCTCAACAAGCTGACGATGACGTGCTTAGTAGCTGGCTAATGAGAGTGGCACTTGACGGAACTGCAAATAGAGGCAATAGCTCAAATAAGCTAAGGCTTCGCCTTCTGTCTGCTGATTAGTACGTTTTAGTGCTTCAGCCTGCCACTTGGCAGCCTGCCTCATGCCTCATGCTCTGTGCCACATCCTGGCTGATGATGATGGAGGTTAAAGTAAACTCGAATCCAAATGCAAAACCGATGCCGTAACCAAAGGCAAAACCAAACTCTTGCAGTTGGCAACAACTTAAGTGCTGTTTGGGGTTTTGCAGGTGCAACAACAACAACAACAACAACAACAAGAAACCGCTCCAACCTGTCAGTTGGTGTGGTCGGTGGTTCGAGCAGCGAGGTGAGTGCATTCGACTAATAACTTTTACGCATGGATAACGTGGGCAACAACAAACAAGGCTAACAACTTCATAACATCGCAAAAAGTGTGGCCAAAAACCGCACAAAACGAAAGCAGCACCGTTAACCGCAGCCGGGCCTCTCAACTGAGTGCGCGTCAAGCAATTTGCACAGGTGCAATGGCCAAAATAGCGTTTGCTATGTGCCAGCCATGGTAATGGTAATGGGGGAGGCGTGCCAATGCCGAGCGCACAAAGCACTTAACCCACAATTTGCTAATGGCCAACGGAGCAAGATTTTGCACCAGCATCAGTTCCACACCCAGTTCGTCTATATATACCGTTAGCTGTACCTATAGCTGTACCTGTCGTACCTACGCACCTTCAAAATCAATTAAACGGCAACGGAAGTAATAACATTCTGTGCAGGAAGTGCGTAACGCTTAAATGCAGCAGCGCAGAAACCGCAAAAACAGCAAAGTTCAATTCTCGTTTACGCCAAATGAGCAAAAGCAGCCAACACCCAACAACACCCAACAACAACAACAAACACAGGAAGCTACCTTAGTGCTGGTTACTGCTCGCTCGACTAATACAATTACATACTAAGCTGTAACGCAAATACAAACACACACACACACACACAAACACATATGATGTATGGGCCAGGCAGGAGTTGCAGCAGTTAACACAATCTGCAACACCCCAACTAGAGATGGGCGCGTGATGTGGCAACAACGTGTGTTGCACAAAACTTAATTAAAAAAAAAAAAATCCAGAAATTGGTTAAAAAATTGTTTAGTTTCCAAAGTTGACAACTGATAATAATTATAAAATGCATAAATCTTGCAATGCCATAATTTAGAGGAGGGTCCTTTCCTAAGAAATATTGCCAGCTGCAGCGTCCTTGAGGCGCATTTGTAAACTTGCAGCCCAGTTGCAGCTATTACTGCAATGGCAGCTGAGGGGTGCATTTGTGTGTGTGTGTGTGTGTGTGTGTGAGTGTGAATCTGGCTATTGAGTGTGGAAATGTGTATTTAGGGCTTGTGCTGGCTTTTGCTGCTTTTTGCTGTGATTTTTTGAAATCTGCACAAAAGCGTTCATAAAATGGCATTGGCCGTAAAGTTGACTGGTTCATTCAGAAGTGCCGAAATTGCATACCAATTGGAAGGTCATAAACGCGAATGAGCCAGCACAAAAATGACAGTTATTGACGTAAAAGGTTTGCCTGGTTTTGGTTTATGGCCACGCCAAAGTTATTCAATTTAAATGTGAACTGATTTATGAAGAAGCTTTAAAGCTGCAACATTTAATTGTATTGAAAAAAGTGAGCATCAATAAAATAAACCCGCCCCCGGCCACATATTGACCTCAAGGCAACAAAAACAGCAGAAGCTTCTTGGCCATATAAGAGCGAAAATATGCATAAATAAAGCACATATGTCGCAGGAGCAGACCCATAAAATAACAACAATAGCTGGGAGCGATCTCCCATTTCACCATTTCACCAATCCACCAATTCTCCCGTTGTCACCAGGGCCAGGGATTAGACTTTTTTTTTTTTTATATGACCAACACCGCAAAAGCCTTTGGGCTTTGAAATACAAATCCATCGCAATGGTTTTATGAGTTCATAAAATTGCCATATAGGTGTTTACTCTGCTTGTATATTTTTTTTTGTTTTTGGCCGATATGGCGGCAAATTGAAATTGTGAACTGAGTTTTTTATGCGTTGCCTGCGCCAAGGCTCGTAAATATGAATAAATCTGCGATGTCAAGGAGCGATGTCCTGCATTAAAGCTGCAGGCTCAATAATCGTAACTTGATTAGAAATACGATACAGACTACCCCAAAAATATATATATATATATATATATATATATTTAAGAGCAATATATATGTATGCATGTACATAGGCCGAAAATCATATAAAAACTTTATTAAACGCAACTACACATAAAAATAAAACGATGACAAAGTACGCGACGCGTTTTTAGCTTCTGTTCCAGTTGTTGTCCTTCTGCGTGACTGCGACGCCGACGTTTGCAATTTTCCATACTCTATTCGCAGAGTGAAGAAGAGAGTATATTAGTTCTATGTGTTGACCATTCAAAGAGAGCTGTTTTGTGTATTGTGACACTCCGAACAGTGTATGTGGCAGTCGTGCTCTTTGTTCTTTATTATTTTCTGGCTTAGTCTTGGGCCTGGGCGCACAATTCACTTCAAGCTGTAACAAATTTCATTACAATCGTAAGAGGAAAACGTGTCTCAACAACTAAATTGCAAAAGCAAAGACAAAAAAAATATGTGTCCCATATAACTAGGCGTAGGAGCCACAGGCCAAAGGCTTGATTGGCTTTTCACAGACTCGATTAAACTTTAACATGCCGCTGTTAAACAACAGCGCCTGTCCATGTTAAGCTTTAAATAACAGTCACAGCCACATTTTGTCTAGCTCAACTTGTTTGCGTCGTCCCCAACATAAACGCCCTGGCTTTTCACAGACTCGATTAAACTTTAACATGCCGCTGTTAAACAACAGCAGCTGTCCATGTTAAGCTTTAAATAACAGTCACAGACACATTTTGTCTAGCTCAACTTGTTTCTGTCGTCGCCAAAATAAAAACGACCTTCCAAAGGCTTGATTGGCTTTTCACAGATTCGATTAAACTTTAACATTCCACTGTTAAACAACAGCAGCTGTCCATGTTAAGCTTTAAGTAACAGTCACAGCCACATTTTGTCTGGCTCAACTTGTTTCTGTCGTCGCCAAAATAAAAACGCCCTTCGCATTTTTCGAGTCCTGAACGAGCTCCCAAATTATTTGCCCCTTGGCATATTGCTGTCATACTGTACGCATTTTGTTATTGTTATCATTCCTTTTTTTTTTTTGTTTAGGTCAATCCTGCAGCAGCATTTTCCTTTTGCTGAATTTGCCCACTTTCCTATTTTATTGGCTGGGCCGAAGGGTTAAGGGTCCTTTCGCCTGCGGGGGTGTGATCTAGGTGTTAGTGAATTTTATTCAAATTTGACGTTAATGAAAGGGCACGTGACAGGATTGTCGAAATCGAAGAAAGGAAGAAATCAGGTTTGTCTAGAGAAAAGAATAAATATTAATATTCCACAAAGTGATATAGAAAAGTTTGCAAGTAAATTAAGTATTGCCTTAGGTTTGTTTGGTGTGCTTAAGATAAAGTCCTTTATTGGCATCGAAGCGAATTCCAAAGGAGAAAAGACATAATGCAGTTATAGTTATTAATTCTAGGGGGGCCATATTTGATAACGTTTTTAAACAATTTCACTAGGTGTTAACAAAGAACGCAATGAACAATTCAACTAGTTGCAGGTTGCAGGTGCAGGTGCCAAAGATTGCAGCTAAACTCTCATACTCGTTCAAGTAGCTTCTTTCAAGCCAAACGACTGACTCTGACGGCCTAAACGCAGCGCAGTAGACGCCTCCGCCACTTGGCCGACGCAGCCGCCAGACGTCGCCAGCTTCATTTGTCCGTCGCTGTGCCAGCAGCATCAGCCGTGCCACCATCAGCGGATGCGTCAATTGCCTGCGGCTCCAGCGCTCTGGCAGCAGTGGGATCCGCAATGCTGCCGAAGTAGTTGCCGGTGGGCTCGATGTCCACCAGACGCACGACGTCATCCAGTTTGGGTGGTGCTGGCACCGTCACCACGAGTATGCCGTCCGCCGAGAATGTGGCACGCGCCTGTGTGGCATCATAGTGCCGGGGCAGCTTATAGCTGCGCGTAAATTCGCGCGTTATGCAAAGTTGCGCCTTGTCGGCCCGATCGTCCGCCTGGCTGCCCTCGATGCAGATGGTGTCGCTGTTCTTGGCCTTGACCGTCAGCTCGGCCAGCTGAAAGTGATGCACGTCCAGCACCACCTTAAACGTGCCGCGCCCCAGCGTATCCGCCTCCGTGCCCGACTCGATGACCACCCGCCCCACCAGACACGAGCCGTGGCACCAAGCGCTGTCGTCCACCCTTAGATGAAACTCCCGCGCACACACGTCCATCTCGTGCGACAGGTAATATCGTCGCTGGCGGCACTTCGGCAGCTCACCCGCCGACCAGTGCCTGCGTCCCGGCCAGTGATAATGCCCGCCTCCATGCTCGTGCTCGTGCTCGTGCTCCCAGTCCCAGTCCCAGTGAATGGGCATGGCTTCGATTTGTTTCGTTTGTGCGTTGTGTGTTTGTTTTTTTTTTTGTTTTCGTTGCACACGGAGCAAACGCGTTGCTTTTTGGCTAGTGGCGCCAAAAGAACCGTTGTCCTCGGCCGTCGTCCTCTACCACCCTGCTCGACTCTTACTTACTAACTAACTAACTAACTGGCTAATCAACCGCTCGCAGCAATCGCAAGCGCAACTATGCAAAGTTATTCGCGGCGAAACAATTCAACGGTGGAATTCACCTGTGCCAGGCGCAGGCAGCAACTGCGTCGAGTCATTTGGCCAAATCATTCGATAAACATTTGCAATAGTTGCCCCGCCGCGGGACGCATAAATTTAGCGAAAGTAGAGCGCGCCCAAGTCGAATTGTTTGATCAATACTTTGGGGGCGCTGTCAAGCTCAACCCTTGCAGCTATTTTTGTGCACAAAGCACAAAGGACAGAGGACAGAGGACAGAGGACAGAGGACAAAGGACATAGGCCAATGGGTTGGAAACAACAGGCGACAGACAACAAGCCAAACTGTTATGCGATAATGCCCCCAATAGCATTATGAAGCGGCAGCAACGATTTCATGCAACTAATTGTGGCATTGTCGCCGGCAAGGGCTCAGATGCGCTGTCTACGCATTGTGGCAAATGGAACTAATGAAAATCGTGACCCCCTCATTCAGCACGTCTCACATATGAGACTGCGTTTGACACATACATAATATAAACTTATATACGTATATATATATCTGATTTATACAGGGTGTTTCGGCATGAAGAAGTCAGCAGTAAACAAAGCAAACAAACTACAAAAATTGCAACTTGCGTCCAAATTTAACAGTACTTTTCACAAAAAAAAAATACTGTAGTTGAAAGTGCTTGATTAAGGGATACCCTGTAATAGCTAAGAGTTGCTGACAGATAGATTTCAGCGTTATTGCTTTCATATATTCATACTCAAAGTCTGACACACACTCTGAAATCTAAAATCTTGAATGATAATGGTCAAAGAAATTTCGTAAGCTTCTTCCGGGTATCAAATTATGAGATTGATAGATAGCCAGTAGCTTTTGTTATAAACGAATTTATTATGTTCATACAGACAGAAAAATCCACTCATCAAAACAAGAATATAAAAACTTTACACTCTCTTAGTTGCTTCCTACTTCCTAATTAATAAAATTTCTATACGTTTTAAGTGCGTTCAGGGTAGACAAAATAAATGTTTAATAGGAGCATCTTCGGTGTATAATATAAAACAAATTTTATTTCAAATTTAAGTTAGTAGTCTTAAACTTAAACTTTTCGAGATGACTGCTTTATAGGGAGGGACAGTCTAGGGGATATTGCTAATTCCATTTGACTATACATGTTGTCTGGGAATGTATGTAAGTACTTATATGTTTTATTAATTCGAAGATGCTATTTTCTGTCTATTACATTTACAGCCTTGTTAAGCCATAAGAACAGGATACAAATATTCATTTTGCAGTGATTAAACAACGAAAACTTTCTGACATTAAATTACAATAAATCAGACGAAGGGGGGATAAGATAAGATAAGTTTTAAAATTATTTTTAATTTTTTATTTTCAAATTAGAGAATGTTCCTTTAGTTTCAAGGCGTACAACAATTTATTTTGTTTTGTAGATTTTCACATATTCAAGTGCTAACAAGTGCACCCTGTATACTGTATATAGGGTTCGTGTAGAGTGTCCTAGACAACGCTGACTTTGTTGCCAAGACATTTGCAGCTGCATTGTTGTTGTTGTTGTTGGGCCAATTTGTAAAATAACGAAATACATATAGATATATATATATATATACATTTATTTATATATATATGTGTGTACCATATTTTACTTATATCATGCTGGGGGTCAGGTCAGGCGATTTTGCTGCTTGGCTGGTGAAATTGAATTTTGTGCTGTTAGCTTTGCAGTTTGACAAATTTGCAGCAAACAAGCCAAAAGTGACTACAGCTTGACACACAGCACAATGACAGAGCATTGTTCTTCTCGAATGCAACTCTAGAGTTTTTCTTTTTTATACAGATTGGCTGCACAGCAGTTGGCAGCAAGTGGCAAGCAGCAAGTGGCAAGTAGCAAGTGGCAAGTGGCAAGGGGGCTGTAAGCAGGAAATGCCGTTGACGGGTTTGTCGAAAAGTATTAGCTGAGACAAAAACTTTGCAAACTAACAGTTTATGGTAATATGGTAGAAGACCCAATTTACTTAAAGTTAATTAAAACACTCGCAAAAAAACAACTAAGAAAAAGCACAAAACAGAGAACAAGCAAAATAGTTTCAAATAAATACAGATATTTCTGATACCTCTTAAGGATCTGTTTAATGCAATTTCCATTTGAATACCTTTTACCTGCGTTATTCAGGGTTTATGTTTGTGTTGGGTCAGACAAAATGTTATTCACAAAATAATTACATACACATTTTTTAAATTATTTATAACAAGAATGTTACTTCACGAGTTTATAATAATTAGATATAATAAATAATTAATATATTTTAGAGAGCATCAAGTTTATATTATTATTATGTTAAATTAACTTCCAGGAAAATTGGCTAAGACTCTGATCGAATATCGAGTGTTTGTTAAACCTGTTTATTAAAGCTGGCAAATAGATGTTAGTTATATGTTCGTTATCCCCAAAGGTGTCAACTTTAACAGCTTAATGTGAATGACGAAACTCTCTTGTTTCCTTTTATTCTTCTTCTTCTTTTTGGCCGCACATGTTTAGGAAATTAACATTGATTTGCAATACTGTTAAAAGAGGCCCCACAAAGCCATCTCCAAGTTTTCCAGTAAATCAGCTGCAACAAATCGAGCTCAGTTCGTTGTGATTTGTAAAGCGATTCACAATAAATAATTTTAACTTTGGTTTAAAATAAGTTTGACCAACAAATAAATTCGCTAATGTCGAATATTTAATAGACTGCAAGTGAATACGTTCAATTAATTTATTAACCGTTTAAGTGAGTGCAGCACAAACACATTTTATTACCAATTATTTTTACTCTACCCCTCACCTGATGCCCGGGCTATAAACAGACACGAATATGTTGTGCGGGTGGCAACCCTAAAAGTAATAACGGTATAAACAGTGCTGTGACACCCAATCAGATTTCTCAGGTCCCCCAGAGGGACGCACACGTTGAGGGCCACACGATTAGAAGCAGAATTAATGACCGCATTTCGCCCAAGATTATTTTAGCAAACACGCATGCGACTTGGACTGAAGGGGCAAAGGAGCAAGGGGGAGGGGGGCAGGAAGTCCTTGTTAATCAGAGTTGCGACGGCCTGCGCTAAGTTGTGATAGCTCAGGGATGTGTCAGCGACGTGATTGGAAAGTAATTGCATTAATTACCCTGCACGAGCAGCTGAAACAGAGGTCGTGTCCTTGGACCGCTAACTGGGTCACACAATTGGGCAGCTAACGGGTTCTTCTCGTTGTTGTTGTTGCTGTTGTTGTTACCAAGTTAGGGGCACGCAAAACAGCTTTAAGTGAGTGGCTGAACTTTTGGCCACGCCGATAACTAACTCATTTGCTGCGCTGTGGGCTTTGGGCTGTAAAGCTGCCCCGCAGCCAAAGTGAAATCAAGCATTAAAAATTCACTTACTTCCGGTTATTTTAGTACGCAAAGTAAAGTCAGCCACTAACGAGACAAAAGGGGAAGAGGAGCAGACCGGGGGAGGGAGGGGGAGTGGACGCCTGAACTGACCCAATGCTTAGTCGGTTGTGTAATGCCAAGTTAGTAAATGTCCAAATGAATGACTTCACTTGACTTTAGTTAAAATATTTACTCATATTTTGCACCCAGTCCGACAAGCATAGTACAAGAGGAACATGGGTAACATGTGTTTGTGGCTTTTTTGCGTACAGCTGCAATTATTTACACATCAATGCGTTCCAAATCGTCGGATGATGGGTTGACGTCAGGAGAGGGCTGTGGAGGGGGGAGGGGGGCATGTAATTCGCTGCATTACCATTTACGACAATCAGCAGTTTGGGCCACATGCGTCAGTCTATAAATAGAAGCGCCCCAAATCAGCCATCACAAAATCCTTTCAACTCTGTCATATTCAGTATTCAGTTCAGTTTAAACGTCCTTAAATATGTAGCCCAGGTGCCTAACTTATATAAACAAATGTTATTCCTTTAAATAGCATATGTTCAGCATAAAAGCTTTAACATATTTCTTAAGACAATTATTTTAACAGCTGTTAAAAATAATGTTAACAGAAAACATTTTTATAAATAGCTGAGCGAATTCTTGTTTGTTTATTCAGCTTATAAAACTTGGTCAAAATTAGCTTTAGGTATTTAATTGTTAAATGTTGATAGTAAGCTAAAATCAAGCTGTGTTTAATCCAAAGAAATCCAAAGGGGTATACGAAAGATATAGCAAAATTCAGGAATTTATTTTTTATAATAAATTAAAATTAAATATGTTTAGTTACAGGGTATCTTTTACCAATTATCTTTATTATAACATGTCATGTTAAAGGTCTGCTAAATGTTCAAATAGGACAAGTGTTAAAAAAAGTTTTTACATATATTTTCGATGTTTACTTTAGCTTTAGTTTAGATTATTAAGTTTTATTTAAGTTTAAAGAAAACTTTTTAGTTGCAATCTGACTTTGATGTATTTCACAATGGGGCATTTCACCCTATGCGGCTTTTGCCTATATATACTATATAGTATGTACTCGTGTATATATGTGACCTTTAGCGACACGCGTAACAACTTCGTTTGTTATTCCCCCCGCCGCGCCCCCCCCGCCCCCCCCCCCCCCCCTTCGCTTTGCCGTTAACTTGTACAACAAATTGTCAAGGCTACATGGCCCTTTAGTTGCGGCTAAGGCTAAGCCCCTAGAAACCTCTAGCAGCAGCAGCAGCAGCCCCAAAGTAACAACCCCTCGTTAGTTACGGCCATATGCTTTTTATGTAATACACCACAAGGCGAGGAAGGAAAGGGAGTGTGTGTGTGTGCGTGTGTGTGTGCCATACAGATGTGTTCCTGGCTGGCCATTGTAGGGTTTATGATCAATCATTCGCCTTGGCTGACTGCGGTTAGGCCGGGCCGGAGTCCAACTCATTCTCTCCCACTGAGTTTTGACTTTCGGTCTCGTCTGACAAAAATCTTTATCTTTGCCCTGACTTATTTATCCTTTTTGGCCGTTTCATTTTTATTCAGCCAGCACTTTTTATGTCATGTTTATTGATGTGTAAAAGTCATAAAGTCAAATTGAACACTTGTGCTGCAAAAAAAAAAACGCCTCAAGTCTCTTATTGCTGTTTTTTGCTGCTTCTTCTTCTTCTGCTTTCATATATAGAATTTTATATTTTATTTCATTTAAACAAAAAATTGCAGACTTAGCTAAATGTGTCTGCGAATACCCTGTGTAAAAATTGATAGACAACAGCCTTACATATAAATAGGGTATTTATGAATCGAGCTTTGTAAACTTCTCTGCAATCTATTGGTAAATTTGTACATGATTGGCAGCTGCGACTGTCAGGGGGGGGGGGGGATAACTTAAGTTAGGACTCACCTCGTTGCCTTGGTGGCGTTAACTGCGGCGCCATCTTTGAACCATTGGAAATGCATGCGTGATGAGCCCTGGGCCGTGCAGGATATGATAAACTCGCTGTCCTCGCGCACAGCCGCTTGCGGTTGATTGACGCTCAGGTCCTGCAACGATAACCAAAACCACAGGACAGGATCAGTCCACAATGTTCACTAATTAGACCAGCGGCCATGTAAAGCACTTGACGGGAAACGGACTCCAAGTGGGCGAAGTCGTTTGAGGGTTCCGGTCCCTCGGCTCCTGTCAAGCGACAGGACTTTGCTGTCGGCCGAGGTTTCCGGCTTGTCGGTTATGTTAATGCAACCTAATTGCAGGCAGGCAGCATGCCAGTTGGCCGCCTGATGAGGCCAATTGTTCATGTGCTTGCCACAATTAATAAATAATTATTTTCGTTGTTGCAAGCGGCAAGCGGCAAGTGGCAATAGCCGCATTGTTGACATGTTTATGCCCATTCGATGTTGTTGCTTCTACTATTATTGTTATTATTGTTATTGTTATTGTTTTTATTGACACGTGTACATAAATTAATATTTAATCTACAACGGATATAAAAGCGGAGACACCTTTTTTTCCTGCATTGCCAAATAGGTCAGCTCCGGCTTTTTTTTTGTTTATTTTTTTTTTTTTGCTTTAATAAAATACGCCAGAGAGCTGCAACCAATGTTGGGCTGCTTCAATTGATTGATTGGATCTGTTGCACTCATATATATATATTTCTATATATGTATATACGTATATATCCAAAAGTGTCAAATTGTAAATTTACTTGTGAAAAGCTTTTTAATAAAGTCGGGCTGCAAACAAATTTGTGCAGGGCACACAAATATAAAATATGAATTGCGAGTGTCGGACTGCCATTGTGAAGTATCGAAGGAACGGTATCGAAAGTGTGTCCTGCATCGTTTGATTTATTAAATATAAATGGGTTTTATAAAATTGACTTTGTTTGTGAACATATTTTTGAAGAATTTTCATAGTTGAAACGTATCAATATACTTGAAGTATAATATTTGTTTTAAAAATATGAGTCCTTTTCCATACTGATGTTTGTTTAGGGTAAAGATACTATCGACACTTACCAACATATTCAACGGTGGATTCTCGTCGAAATGATGAAAATTGGAGACCAGTGTAAAGTTGCCAATCCGACCTCGTTCCACCATTCGAGTGATGGCCTCACGAATCCGCTGCGAATCGCCTTTGATCCCAAAGAAGTGAAAAGTTATATCCAGCCGATCTGTGGTATTGGAAATCAATTCCAAATCGCTGATTTTGGTTATATTAAAGTTGCGCAAAACGCGTGTGAGCTGCAAAAATAAAGAAGATAGAATTGTGATTTATTAAAGTTATTAAAATATATATCTATGTATATACATTGATAAATGTCCCAAACTGCGCTTTGCACTCATGCAGACATTAAGTCAAATTGACAACATTTCGATTTCTGAGCACATCACATTGATTTTTATTACCCAACTAGCTTTGGGTCCCTGCAACTTGCTCATCATTCGAAATGAATGATAATATATGCCAGTAAATGGCACCATTGAGCATTGGGCACGCATAAAAATCACAATGTTCCTGGCAAAAAGGTAAAAAGTTGCCAACACACACACAATGTTAACAATGTTATAGACAAAAAAAAAAAACAAAAACCCTTCCAGCCTTTAACTTAGAGTTGAGCGCGTGTCGTTAAACAAAACACGACTTTTTTTTTTATTTGTATAAGAATTTATAGAATATGATTTGGTACAAGAATTAAAAGTATACCATGCAGAATGAGCACGATATTATTTCCAAGATTATCATGAATATAATTATTAGAATTGTTCTTCTTCAAGTCAAAGCTACTATTAACTATAATAAACCAAGAACAATTGTTGATTGCTTTTATTTTAGAAATAAATAAACACGAATGTCTTGTAAAAATCTGAATTAACTACTTAACTTCTGAGAATGAATATGTTGATGTTATTATTTATATTTGCCTAGAACAAAGTATCTCAAAAATTAAATCTGTATATTAATAAGTACAAACTCAAACATTGGCATTATTTTTTTCAAATGCATTCGTAGAACACACACAAATCTTTTGTTATTAATATTTCTATTCGTTATTTAAACATAAGGTACAAGCTTTTGAGAACTCTGGCCATCATCTTACACTGGTTAAACTAGTTGGCCACTTTAAGTAGTTTTCGGTTTTTCTTTCCTTTTCTGCTGGCTGCTTTCTTATCGAGTGGCAACGTTAAAGTTGAAAGTTTTTCCTTTGCCCGCAGAAATTGGCCATAAAATGCAATTTGGCTTTTGCCTAACGAAACTTTTTTTCTTTCGCCTGTGTGTCATAATGTGGGTTTAGTGCGGTGGCTGTCTTATCCGTATTTAAATGATAATGCATTATATTAAAGTCCTTTGCTCCTGGTCCCGCTGCTGCTGGTCGACGGCCCCATTCCGAAGGGTCATTGCACTGTCCGCAAAGTTTTTCTTTTTTTCTTTTTTTTTGCAAACTTTTGCACCGACAAACCACAAACTGTCTACTTAAATATTAATATTATTGAGCTATCTCCTGTGCAGGACACAGGCAGGCAGGCAGGCTGTTTGAAGTCAACGAGGCAAGTATTCCAAATATTTGCCGGCTCAGGCGTGGCATAAAAGTTGTTGCTGCACACGTTCGCTTTTAAGCTGGTAACTGTCATTAGGAGTACTGTTAACTTGGCAAGTTAAGCCCAATACGACGGCAACGCTTCATTTGCCGCTCTGAGCAGCATAAAGCGGACGTCCAACAAAAATGCAATTTGAGGCATTTTCAGTGGCGAAAAATGTGAAAATCTTCCACACGAAAAAACTACAAAAAAAAAACAGCAGCCAAGAATGAGGAAAAATGCCAGCGAAAGAAAAGCCCAAAGGAAACAACTAAAAATACTTTAGTCTCGAATACTAAACTGGGCAATCTTGAAGGGAAAATACTTGAAAGTAAACATATAAGCTGCATATCATTATTAAAATGAAGGTTTAGAAATATATTATTTTTTTAGAGATAGTTGAAAATTTAGGTACGAAAATTGCCTTTTTCATCTTAGAAACTTTAATTAAATTTGGATATATTTTTAGAAATAATTTCAACCCCTTTAAAATAGACAGTAAGAGCATGAATGAACAAATGAATAAATCTTATACATATTAATATTCAATAGATATTCTTGATATCTTACATTAAAAAAAGTTTCTATCGTTCTCAATCTTTTACACTATCAATAGGAAACATCTCTTAACACATTCTAACTAAGACTTAAATTGCCCTTCACAAGTATTTTCTGGTCAAGCAATCTCGACTTGACAACTTTCACTTGTAACAGAAGCTTTTCTATATTTGCAATCATGCACTTAAGCCCTATTTAAGCTCCCTGGAACAAATGCAGCTGCAACCAATTAGCTCTTTTAATTAACACAACATTAAAGCATTGCAAAATGTGGCAGCTGAAAAAGGGAAACCGGAAACGGGAAACGGGAAAAGTCATAGCATGAAATCAAAGCTGACAACACACACAAGTGAAATTGCCTTGGCGCTTTTCCGAAGTTGACTTCAGAAAACCAGGCTAGAGCAAAGAGAAAAGTGTGTGGAAACTTACAACAATGCGAGACGTGGCTGCAATCAGCCGCTTATTGGTAGTTATTACAATATTTGGCCTCGTTTTTCTTTTGCCCTTTTTGATAATTATTATTTTTATTAATATTACATAGTACTTTTTTTCGGGTGTTTTCTTTTCCCACTCTCCAAAAGTAATGCAATTTCGTTGCCCTAATTAGAGCGCAGCTCTCGGGCTACTTCTCGGACAAATTAGCTGGTCGACGCGGGGCTTCAACTTGCAACAATGCAACATGCTGCGAAAGAATGCCAGGGTTGAAGTGTAAAGTAAAGCCCGGAATAATTCCGGGTGCACACTTTGGTTGAATGTCGCTGAGGACGTCGCAGAACTTCACTTAACTTATGTAAATATATGGTCAGGGAATTAATCAAAAAAAGTGCAGCTGAAAAAATAGAAATAAAGAAAAGCCGCAAACAAAATAAACAAAAAAAAAAAAACAAAATAAAAGAAAAGCAACGTAAGAAAATAAATATTTTCGGTTAATATGAAAGAGTTGTTTTCGTTGGCGCTCTTTTTTAATAAATATTGCATAAAAGCTCCATGAAAACTTGCAACTGCCGTGGAGAAAAAAAGTGCAACAGTCAATGTGCTGAAAAGTGGCTTCAAAAGTTTACAAGAGCCTGCAAAAGTTGCTCTTTCCCCGGGGGAAGGGGAGAGCCTTCCTGTTTGGTTTCGGCCAGGCCAGAACGTTTGTTTGCGCCTCTTTCAGGGGGAAGAAAATGTTTCAAGTAAAGGCATTAAAAAAGGATGGAGAGAAAGAGAGGGAAAAACAACCACAGATTGTTTGCTCAAAAACTTTCCATAACGGCTGGCAAGTTTAGCGGACGCTCTCAAATTAAAATGACAATCAAATTAAAGAAGCCTCGTTATGGCCATCAGTCTGAACAGCAGGCAAAAGCTAACGCAAGGTTTAAAAAGCCGTTTATTCATTTTATTAAAGTCAGCCCAAGTCATTCTAGGAACAACTATTAACCATATTATATGCTTTAATAGGGTCAAAATTGAAGGGCCAATAAATAAATGCAACAAACCCTTTGTAAATACAAATCTATTTTTTTTGGCAATAATCATTTGAAATATATTTTAATATTTATTTTTTCTTTTATTCAAAAATCAAAAGCTTTCATGACAGCAAAAAAGTTAAGCTTAAGCCTTTGGTAAAAAAAAACGTTCATAAATCAAACTTTTTGTCGAAAATATATATTTGACTTTTCCAAGCGTTTTCCCCTAGTTTACCTCTATCAAAGATGAGTTACTCATTTGCTTTTACTTGACAAGGATATTCCCGTTGTAAGCTGCCCTGATTGGGCAAGGACCTCCTAGCAGGCTGTCTTTGACTCATATCGTTATTATCTCAGCTTGGTGCTAATGGCTTTTTAATTTCTACATTCTCGAAGGCAGATTGCAAGTTGTTCGTATCGGCAGCAGGATAACGCTTTGAAGGAAAATCACCAGAAAATCATGGCAGAGTGAAGTGAAGAAATCAGAAGAAGAAATGCATTTTTAAACGAAGGCGGCTCTTTCGAATCAAACTGAAATCATGCTGAAGCATTCAACAATATTCTGGACTTTATTTTTGGCAACACAATGTTGTTGTTGTTGCTGTTGTCGAGCAAGAGGCAAGCGTTAAGTAAGACATCTGATCTTCCAACTGACAAATATTCTCTCTTGGCTGGCAAACTTGCAACTCGTAATAGGGTTTAACTGCAAGCAGCTAAGAAACTAAGAGCCGTCAACGACCACAAAACTTTCTCGAGGGTCCTTTAATTAGTCTAGCCAAAACTTTGTTGCAGGCCTGCATTTTTCTATTTCCATTACTCAAGGGCTGAATTTAGAAAGAGAAGTTTTGATGTGACTTTTATGATAAACAAGGCATGTTGGATTTTTTCTATAAATGATTAAAATTACAGCTTACAAAAATAATCAATGTGAGATTCATTATATAACATCACCTTAGATATATAAAACTATAATTCATAATTGCTATGTTAATAAGGAAGTGTGATAAGTTCTCAATCACAAAAAAAATTTGGAAATCAAATCATGTCTGCAGAGAAAAGCAACAAACGATGGCTATAGATTTATATATATACATATATATAAAAGATAATCCTTTCTAACATTTGTACCCTTTTCTAACTCCACTATTTATTCAAATCTTGTTTTTACACTAAGCATAAACTGCGAACTTTATGATTCACCCTCGCTTACTAAACCGTCTCGCAATCTGAATGCATTTTGGGCTTTGAAGAGTTTTTGGCCCAGAAGCGGCGTTGCCAAGTTTTTGTGTTGTTGTCTATTTGAGAGCGCGGTATATACATAAATATATATATATATATATATATATTCTGCCAGGCGAAAGGACGTTTTTATGTTAATGTGCTCCAGACCAGACCTGCCGCCCTGCTCCCCTCTATTCCACCTGAGAAGACAATTTGTAAACTAAAATGGCCACTTGTCTGCCTTTTGCCATTCACAGAAACGCTGGTCGCAACACCTCGCAGGACTCACAGGACGCAGGAGGCGTGTCGTCTACAAAATGCCCGGCGTTGTCTTCCTAATCGTTGTGCCGACGGCGAATTTCGAGCGGGAGCTGATTTACGGTAAGTAGGCAAAAGTGCGAGAAATTGAATAAGCGTCGAGAGCTAATTAAATAGAAAGTTACAAATTCTCGCTCTATCTCGCTCGCTCTCGTTTGCCACATGTGCAGCCTGTCCATCCTCATCCCCATCCCCATCCCCACCATCATCCTCATCCTGGTCCGCCTGCATGTGCTTAGGCGCGTAATTATGTTGTTTAGTGGCGTTATTAATTATTTTATGACATCGTAAAAGTGTAAAACTGCTCTCGGCGCCTAAAAGCTTACCCCAAAAAACCCACACACGTGTATCCTTTTTTTTTTTTTTTTTTTTTTTTTTTTTTAAGAGCTTTTCCCACAAACACGGCAGAGCAGCCGCAGCAGCCGCATTTGCCTGTCTAAAAATTGAATATTAAATTTTAATTAGCCAGACTGAGTGGGGTTAAGTGTTGGCATGTGGAATGGATACGCGGCTTATTTACTTACGAGCCAGCTGAGAAGTCAAAGTTCATTTGGGGCATACAAATTGTATGAAAATGGAAAAGTAAATGCACTGAAACCTAATCAAAATCTATGCAAAGGCGTTAAAATTACTTTGAGTTTCATTTTCGCACATTTTAGGGAAATTGATTAAAGCAACAATGCTTTTGATAAATGAGACTAACGTGGGAGATTTTAGAGGAATAGAAAACTTTTGCAAATTCTTTGATATTCAATTCATAACTAACAAATTTAAGTAATAGTCTCCACTTTGTATTACACTTGTTATTTAGCTAAAACACAGATTAATTTTTGCATTGGCAACTTTAGCAATCAACTGGCTATTAATTTATCATAATCAAATGCGCAGAAATGCCCACAATAAAAACCCATCAAAAAACATAATTTATGAAAAGAGAAAAGCGAAAGGAAATACAACAACAAAAAAATATGTCAACTTATCTGGTTCGATTTGGCGATGTGTGAAGCTAAATTGTTGGTCGGCCGCAGCGATTATTAATCAAATATTTATTTAAATACTGGCATTGGCAACAAGACCAAGGCTAAAAGCGATCAATGAGCATCGTCATTAATTTTGTCTGTCACCATGGCAAGATGTTAGCCGATAATGACAATGGCAGCTTTATGCGTAAGGGAAGGGAGGGGAAAGTGAGAAGGGGGCGACTTTGGGGCGTGAACGAAGTTTGTGGCAGTCAAAGTTAAATAAATGACTTTGGCCAATGCAAAAATAGGCAATAAACATGCGTTGGCAGCAGCTCAAAAAGTTCGCTAGCAAAGTTTCAGAAGAAGAAGTAGAAAAAAAAGCGACCAACAACTTGACATGTACATATACTTGTGTCAAGTCATTGAGAAGCTGGCTGAGGTGTCAGACATAAATCACAGGGCTCAATGCCAGCCCGAAGCGTTGCCAAAGTCCTCAAGTGGTAGCCAAGTAACGGGACTTGTTTTGGCCACTTGTACAAGTGGCGGCCCAGCAGTGAAACAAAGACTTGGCCAAAATTTGATGCTGTGCCCCCTGACCTAAGCTCATTTAAGCTTTATTTTGGCATTTGTCAATGCGCGGGGATTTATATAACATTTCGATGTCCCTGTGTGTGTGTAATAAATTGTGATACTCTGTGAGGGCTTTGATTTGATTTTTGCCTGCCATTTATTTATTTAGCTCAAGTGGAGCTTAGAGATCCTTTCATACCCTTTGCTAATTGCACAGCAAAAAATTTATATAAATTATATTTTTGTTTTGTGCAGCTAACTGTTGCATAAATTATACAATTAAAAACTGTCGTGTTTGTTAACTTAAGCCATCAATTTAATTATTGCAATTTACAGGGTATTTGTGCGCTGCGGTCAAATGCTTTTTAAATAGAGCAACAAAAAAATTTAGGCAAATATTTATGAAACGCTTAAATGCATCGCGCAACGAATTTCGCTAATTAGAAAATAAATCGTATAATTATACGGCATTAAACAAATTGTGCCTAATTAAATTGCACGATTTAAGAGCTTTTTTTTTTGGTTGCCAACTAATGTTGCATTAACAGTAAAGTAATGCAAATTTTTAAAAATATATTTAAATCAAGTCAAAACAGTAGCTTAAAGAACTTAAAACGCGCATCAGCATAAAGCGTTCATATTTAAAATAAGTTTTATAAATACAGTTAATAATCACTCGCATTTATGTATGTACATCCATAAATATATATATTAAGTTTTTATCTTCATCTGCTTTTAAGCCTCTTTTAACCACATTTAAAAACTGCCATATGTGTTAAATTTTTATTCTTTATTCTCTGGCAACATTTGTTTACTGATTTTCATTTATCTTTTGTTTTTTATTTAAATAAAATCAATATTTTATATAGAGTTCAACTTTTTTAAGCAGCAAACTAATAAGATATATGATTTAATGCTAGCATTTAATTGTCAAGTAGTTTATAAAGTAGCTTTTAAGGTATTTTATTTTTAGAATATTGCCTAAAAGAACTTTAAACGTACTTAAATCGCATTTGAACACAAACATGTTTTTGTTTCATATGTTGCCCTTTCCACTGTCAATTTCATGCTAGAGAGCACTAGAAAATTCGCTCAGTGCACATGACAACAGTCGTTTTCTTAGTAAACAGCCCTCAGACAACAATCATCTTACATATTTATATGCTTTTTAAAAAAAAAAAAAATAAAATAAAATAAATAAAAATTGTCATAATAAGCATTAACTTCATTAAGTATTAAAGTATTAAAGAAACTAGAAATTATCAACTGTCATCTCATGTCCATCCGCCTATTATGATCCATTATAATAAGTGTGCCTTTATGTGGTTTTATCACCTTTTCATTTACTCGCAGGCAACTCGAGTAATGTTCTGGCCGAGCCGCTGACTGGCACCACTGTGGGTGGTGCTGCTGGTGGCCATTGTCGTCATCCGATGGGCCTGGGCAGTGGTAATAATAATCTGAACATCAATCTTCCGGAAAATAACAACGCAATACTACGACTCGAAGTTGAATTACGTGACAAGAATGTGCCCAAGTACCGACGCGGTGCTGCTGCTGGTGCTGGTGGTGGTGGTGTGGGTGGTGCTGGCCAAGGACGCGGTGCTGCAGCAGCCGCTGCCAAGAGGGCAATGCCAGGAACAGGAGGAACAGGCGCTATGGCCGAATCAGGTGGCGATGGGACAACGGCGCCACTGGACAGACGTAATTTAGTGGTGCCGCTTGAAAAGGTGGGTCCACTGGGCACTGGGCACTGGGCACTGGTCACCCGACTTTGGCTGGAGCCAACACTTAAAGGAGACGAGGGTACACAATGACTGTTGTGCTTTGGATGCACTTAACCGGACGAAACGTGACTTGAGCACAGTGCATAGCTAAAGGGGAAGGGGAAGGGGAATGGGAAAGGAACGGGAGGGGGACGGGGCTGGACGTTAACAATGGAAAATGGCAACCAAATTGTCTTGACTGTTGTGTGGTTTGGTCAATCGCCGAGCTCGACCCACGCACTGATTTTGATGAATGAGGGTCCAAGTCTGAGTCCGAGGATAATCGGCCAGATGAAGATGCGCGACCAGAGATTGATGGCAGCAGCTTTAAAGTCGACGCTAAGCGAGAGTTGGTAACAAGGTTTGAACTCGGACTGAAGGCAATCCAATTAGATGCTTAACTAAAGTCTGCGCATTCGCATTTATTAAGCACCCACGCTGAGGTACTTGTTGTTGTTGCTCTCTGTTGCCAGGTACTTGAGGAGTTACTTGTCAAGCTTGAAATTGAGCACGTTACTTGGACAACAAGCAAAAAAGGTTATTTCCATCACGTCGTCTTCCCGCTGCAGGCCGGCGATGCCTGCGAGACGACACTCCACTGTCTAACGGAGCTGGGCATTGGCACTAAATTGAATTCCAGTGTCAGGTAAGTTGAAACATTGAAAGGCACCGCCAAACGGTAAACGTGCCGGGCAAGGCGCCAGCATTCATGCAACAGCTGGTCAGAAGGACTCTCCCCTCTCTCTGTAGTCTAGGTTAGTTTTTAATAAAAAATGCAGCCACCGAGAGCGGAGCTTAAGTCCCGACGCCGCCCCCCCCCCCCCCAAGCTGGCCATGCAGTTGCCAGGGTCTTAAGGGCTTGCCAACCATCAGCAGATGGGCGAGTTCATATTTTGATTACCTTCAGGCGAAAATGGCGAAGTCGAGAAACTAGCGGGATGAGGGTAAGGCTAAGGCTACAGCCATGGCTTTGGCTTGGGCGGGAAAATGAGGGGTTCCTATCGATTTGCCATGCAACAGCTGAACAGCCCCTGGATTGAAAGTTAAAAGCTGTTATCAAGTGTAAGTGAAACGGCCAACAAAAACACGAACAGAGAATGAAAAGTCTGAGGAGTAAAAAAAAATTTAAAATGCAAATAGAATGGGTATGAGAGTGTTATAATTGGGTAATCAAATCGAAAGAGACTTAGTTGATTTTATTAAGAAGTCTGCAAATAACTTCTTAGTTCACTTTGTGCACTCAGTTATTTAGTTTATATAGTTGAACACAACATTGTGAAAGAAAAGCTAATTCTAGAAAACAGTTTAAAAAAAGAAATATTTATATGGGGGTATTTTGAAAAGGCAGCTCATAGAAATAAATGTATTAAGCTTCTAATAAAGTTTAGTGCCTATTAAAGAAACTCGTGTGTCAGATGTGAAAGAAAAATATTTTTATATTTTAGATACTAGAAGGGGGACTTACGCTTGCATTCTAAAAATTAGGTTTATTTTGTTTTAATATAACTTATCTTTTCGGGTTCACCAATCACAAAAATAAAAGAAAACTAAAAGTAAATAAGATATTAAATTGTGGTATGTAGATATTCAAACAATATAATATACTTAGAAAACTCATTCAACCAATCTTTGAATTGATTTGAATACCCCATTTAAAGAAATATAATATCGAATTCATTTTTCGATATTTTAAAGCACTCTTGACTAAGTTAAGGAAAAACCCAATTAAATTAAAAGTTTATATATATATATTTTAAATCAAATGAAGTGCCAGATGCCAGCATTATCTAGTTTGATATTCGAATAACAAAATTCTATTTGCATTAAATAGTCATTTGCAAAGTCGCAGAGCAAAGCTAGTTCTCTAAAGTGTGAGACAACTAAGCTAATTGAAAGGAACACCCCTAATGCTGAGAAAGAAGGACTTATGTGCCAAAGGAGTTTTGGGTAGGTAGGGAAAAGCTGCCTGGAACCGAAACAGGCAACAGGACTCTACTGCAGCTCGGCATTAAGTACAAACAATGAAGTGGCTTAAGTAGCCCTGCGAAACAAATGAAAGATGAACAGGCAGGGAACAGAAGAAGAAGAAGAAGAAGAAGAAGAAGTAGTGACTGGTAAGGCGACCAGGTGTGATAATCATTTAATGGCATTAAGCAGGTGCATTAAAATGCAGCCAAAGGTGTGGCCAGCTGCTAAAGTGGGCCGGCCAAAGACAAAGTCCAGGGCTGGGCCAAAGAGCGTCTGTTTACCCCGGTTGCGAGTGGCAGCTCAAAGGCGGAGCAGCTTCGATGAGGAAAGTGATATTTAAGCTGTTTAATGTGCACAGAATGCAATTAAGAAGCAGCTGCAGCTGCTGCTGCCTGCCTGCAGACTACAAGTTTCCTGCAAGCAGGCAGGCCGCAGGCTCTGGGATTAAGTGGGGAACGGGGTCGGATCAGGGATTGGGGATTGGTATGCGCAGTGAAGGCAAGTCAACTAAGTGCACAATGCCAGAGTTGCTTTGCCGTCTGTAAAAACACATTTCCATATTCAAATGCATCTTCATCAACTCTCTGGTTTGTTTTACAGCGTTCTACCCTGCAGCGTCAGCTATGATGCAATCACAGATGCCTCCAACATGCGAGATGATTACAGGTGTGTATGAGTATGAGTTCGAGTATGAATGCACTCAGAGAAAAACAAGAACTTCGTTTTTATATACTTCAACATTCTTATTTACTTCTTTTCTCCTAGTGTATGTGCTTGTACAGTTTTCATTTGAGACACGTGTGTGTGTGCTTAGCTTTGGCCTCTAAGCTGATCCTGCGTTTGCTCCTTTGTCAAAAACTAATTTGAGCTGCCCGCTTTTGTGGGCACCACCTCTCAAAGGCATTTCTGTCATTTCATTAACTTTCACCAGCCGTCTTTCACTTTCACCTACGGCCAAACAATGCCACTGGCAGTGTGACAAGTAGGTTGGCTGAGTGACTTCTCCTTTATCGCGCACTATTCTATTGTATTTCTATGTTCACACATCGCCTTCTCTTTCACTTTATATCTTTCTCCCTTTCTCTCATATAAACATTGAGCATGGTTTTTGGCCCAGGTCCAAGTTTATTACGGCCTTGTTTCTTGTTTCGTCTGCTCTTTTAGGCTGGTGCAAAAGTGAAAAGACCCGAATTTACATATGAAAGCCAGGGATTTAGTGACTTTAACCCTATCAATGGGTTAAATGCATTTGCCAAGTGCACATAATTTATGACTCTTGTTCGTGTGTGTGTGTATGTGTGTGTGTGTGTTTGTATATTTGCTTTGGCAGGCAATTGGCTTTTATATTCCTAATTGAGGTTATGTTGAGTTCAGTTGAGCTTGGTTTGCAGATTTATTGTCACAAGATAAACAAGAACTTTACAGGTACGTTTATAGATAAGGTGTTTGGGTTAACTGCAGTTGGCAACGAGCAAGGAATGAAAGTAATTTGTTGAAATGATGTCTTAATTACACAAAATTGCGGCACCTGTTTCAATTTCCCACAATTAGCCACATTCCGTTTTATGAACCTGTTTATTTATTTAATTTTCTTTTTCTTTTTTCTTTTTTTTTTTAGCAGTGACGATGCCGAGGAGAGCTCGAAGTGGAACAACTTTGTGGAATCAATTAAATCGAAGCTAACCGTTAAACAGGTGGTGGACGGTGTCCGAGCCGGCGGTTCCTTGTCCTTTGACTATCTGCTGCTAATTGTTACCGCCGAGTGAGTAAACTGCCCGCGTTGCCTTTCATAGACGAGCTAATAATGTTTTTGGTGCACCCTGTGGTTGTCTTGCAGCTCGTTGGCCGCTCTGGGCCTGGTCGAGAATAATGCACCGAATATTGTTGCGGCCATGTTGGTTTCGCCGCTTATGGGTCCCGTTATGTCGATTACATTTGGCGCAATTATTTCGGACAGAGAGCTAATGGTAAGTGGTGAAGCAGCTGCTGCTGCTGCATTTGATATTGCTGCTTCTGCTGTCTGCGGTTGTGCTTTGTGGGGGGTGCTCAACAAATTGCGCAGACCTTCAACAAAACATTTGCAACGGCACAAAAAAACCGAGTCGAGTCGAGCCAACAAAATAAAAAGAAAAAAAAAAAAAAAAAAAAAAAAAAAAAAAAAAAAAAAAAAAAAAAAAAAAAAACTGTTGTGCCAGTCGCGCAGTTTGACATTTCCCATCGCAATGAAAAGCTCGACTTTCCCCCAGGGCCCCCCCCCCCCCCCCCCCCCCCAAAGTTGAATGCTGCAGTCAGTCAAGTGCATGTCGACAATTTTTGTGTGCAAATTTGTTACACATTTTTAACACTTTTGTGGTAACACTCAGTTCTTTATTGACAGCTCGATGATGTGTGTGTATTGATAGGTTTTCCTTCAAAACTTATGTCAATAAAAAAGCACTTCATGCTGAACAACTAATTGAGATCGCAACCATGAAATTGACTTCAAAAGATTGTTTTATTGAAAATCCTGACATTCGGATCATTCAAATAAGGAATAAATCTTGACTTATTTAATACACAAAAGTAGCTTTCTAAAAGAAGTGACTAAAAGGGACACAAACAATAAAAATTGCCTTCTTTTCAATTGTTAGGGATTTTACATGGATTCAGCACAAGCTTCTTCCTTTTAGTCCTGCTTATCTTACAGTGGTCTTTACAGAAACCGGAATACATTTAAGCCTTGTAATATGTATATATATATATTTATATTTTATCTCATTCTGCGGGCGTTGCTCTTGTATAAATTCTTAGAAATTGCCAACACTTAACATTAAAATGTAAAGATTGTGAAAATGTTGCTATTTATATTTATAGAACTTCCTGTTTGCTGTGTGTAAATAAAAGCGGTTCACGAGTTCATCATCCTTCAAAGACCAGCGAAAAGCGTTGGCAAACAAACTTAAGCTACTTAAATTAAAAGAAAGAACCACTCAAAGAATTATCCAAACTTGAGGCAAATAAAACTTAACGTCAACTGCAGCAGCAGCAACAGCAGCAGCAACAGCAGCAGCAGCAGCCGTTGCTGCCTTTTGTTGCTGTAGCTGTTTTTGTAGCTATCAAAAGAGCCATAAATGTCAACAGCAGCCAGGACAACGACAACAGACGAATCCCGATTTCGGCTACAGCTGCTGAAAGTACCTCAAAAGGCGAGTTGCGCTTCAGTAAATTTTTATCACACAGGTGCGCTTTATGATCAACACATTGATGTCGTGTAAGACATCATAATTGAAAGCAAATAGAAGCTGTCAAAATACAAAAACAGAGATACCGCAAAGCATTTCTGCTACCACTTTTTAATGAGTGTGTGCCGAGTCGGGCCCGTTGTTTGGCTGGGCGAGGACTGGGCTCCCTCCCCACCCCCACCCCCCAGGGAATAATTCAGCTAACTCTCGCTGTCTGCTGACACAATTTTTGCAGACTGTGCACACACACACACACATATACACTTAGCTGCTTCACATATGTTACTCTAAGCACATGTCTTGTTGGGTGTCGTGTACTTCAATTAAATTTTAATTGAAATAAATATACGAGTATAATATTTTGTCGCCTTTTTGCTGTGAAGTAGCTCTAGCTCTTGTCTAAGAAAAATATGTGTCACAGCTTAAAGAATATAACTATATATAAGCTTTACATAATCTAGCAATTATTCGTTTATATTTGCAACACTTTAAACTTAAATATTTGTCATATGCTAAGGCTTAAGTGCCAGAGTCAGAGTCGGAGAGTAAAATATTAGTTTGTTAAATATTTCAAAAGCCATTTTGTTAGTGTTGTGAGAATTGCATACAAAAAATAACAATTACTCAGCAGTGTATATGTTATATAATACAAATACGAAAAGTACGAAATAATCATAAAGTTGCAAAATAAAAACTAAATGCTTTGTCTGTATATGCATATATAGAGTATAACCGTTTATGGCA
Organism: Drosophila lacertosa; assembly: GCA_004143845.1. Taxonomy (NCBI): domain Eukaryota; kingdom Metazoa; phylum Arthropoda; class Insecta; order Diptera; family Drosophilidae; genus Drosophila; species Drosophila lacertosa. The sequence continues at coordinate 51,137 of SCDZ01000489.1, read as the reverse complement.
GCATCTGTGAAAAGTCGTTAAATATTATTGAAATGCACTTTTTTTATATAGCTGCACACACACTAAAATATGGTTGATTGTCAGCCATAAACTATTTGCACGCCATTTAAAGTTGTGGCCATTGGTTCAAACATTACTCATACGCACTGTGAACGGCGCAACCCCAACACACGAGTACCTTTTTCATAAGTGGGAAATGCGGTTTAGGGTTAAAACAAAACACAAACACCATAACACAAACTTGGTAGTTATCTTTGCACTTTAGTTTAACGCCAGTTGTGGCAAACTCTTTAAACTGCATTTACCGCCTTCATTTGAGCTGTTTCTCTTCTTTTCTTTTTTTTTTAAACGCGAACAGTTGTCTGCTTGTTAGGAACAAGTTGCTTTTGTGTGCGCTGCTCTTAAATTGAGGGTTGAGGTTGGACCCCAAGTCGACGAACATCATCTGGCTGACATTAGAACATTTTCCCTTTTGCGTGTGCAGCTGCCAAAAGCAAAAGCAAAAGCAAAAGCAGTTTACGCAGCGTGGCTGCAAAAATTTGGGTTAACATGTCACGCACCCATCTTGTGCTCTTCTTCCCACCCCACATTGCACCTCGTTGCATGCCGCAAAGTGCGCTACATTATCGCTTAAAGTGCCGCCGACTGGCGTCAGTTCAACATTCAACATGCAAAGCTGCCATCTCTCCCTTTCTCTCTATCTCTAGCTCTATCTCTTTCTCCCTTTCTCTCCTTGCCTGTCATCCATGACGAGTTTATTCTATTTCTTTCTTTTTTTTTTTTGGAACTGCGGCCAAAGCTCTTTGATTTTTTTTAGAAAAATATTGAATTATTTATGTGTGAAATTGAATTTTTGTGGACTTTTGTGGATTACAAATTAATTATTATTCCATAGAATTTGTTGCGGCTTTGCAAGTGTGCGAAAATCCAAAGCGTTTGTTTTATGAATTAGCTACGTTTTATTTTCAACTGTTCAAATAATCAAAAATGTAGCATTCAACTTTTTATTTGTACACAAATTATATTTGCCCTATGGCATAGACAAATATTTTGTTTGCGGTTTAAAAATGTGGGAACTGTTTTTGGGCTGCTACAAATGAAAGCTAGAGTAAATAAAAAGTATTCTATCTAAGTGTACAATTTTTATTTTATTGATTTTTATGTGAGACTCGAACACAATACTCAATCTTAGAAAAGTTGTAAGCCATATTTTAAAAGTCAAGTAGATATTAATTTCAAGAATGATGCATAATTAAAGCAATACTATTCAAGCAGCTATCTTCTTGAAAATTTAAGAACAGAGAGATAAAAATGCTTTTCAACACTTTAATTTTTTTTCGTCTTATTTTTCATATATTTGCTTCTTTTTTTCGTGCAGCGCGTTGGCCTTTTGTGTTTGGGCCTTGGCATGTTGATCTCGTGCTTGTTTGGCTTCTGCTTTGGGCTTATACTGGGCACCACCGAAATGCCCTGGGGACAGAACTCAGACTGGCCCACGGAGGAGATGCGCGCCAGGTGAGTCCAAAATCAAGTTCAATTAATGCCAATCAGGCCCCAACAACAATTGCGACAGATTTGTGCAAATTTGTCACGTTCTGTGGCAGGCCAAAGAAAATTACCATGCCAAGTAAATTAGAGAGGCATTTGACATTTCTCTGCAGTATTTTGTTAACATTGCCAACTCGTATTACGGCGTGTGTTATTAAAGTAAATGAAGAGCTGTGTGTGTGCTTAATATTAGCCTCATTTGAGTTTCGCCTTTGAACTCGAGAGCCTGCGCACATTGTTTAAGTCGATCAAAGGGAAACTGAGAAGATGCTTTTGCTTTTGTGGAATGCCTGCCAAATGCTTGCTGATGAAATTAATTGAGTTGAGTTGTGCTTGACAGGTGGCATTATTTAAGGCTTGAGAGTCAAATTTAAACAAAAACAATGCAAAGTTATTAAAAGATTGGTTGGCCAAAGCGACCGAGTCATTAGGGTAACTGAACTCGAATGAGGTTTTGTGTTAGGAAAAGTTTCTTGGCCCGATGTCATAGTAGCTAATGCTTTTATAAAGAATATTCTAAAGAGAGATAAATAATTTAAGCTTTATTTTCAACTTTGTCATTAAGCAATAGATTATTGTGGGCTTAAATTAAATGAAAGTGAATAACAAGAGTTTAGTTTTTTTTTTTTTGACTTTGAGACAATGGAAATCCATTAAGTATGTTAATTACGCGACGGCTCAACGTGGCTGCTGACTTTAAGTCAGTTGGGAATCTATGAGCGAGAATGTAATAAATTACTTGCAAATAATTCAACTAATCTGATCCGCTCGACCGAAATGTGAGGCGTGCGCTCATTAGGCAAACACTCTCTTCTAGGCTGGGCACAGACTTCAGCTCCTTGCTTGGGCATGAGTATATATATATGAGCAGACATTTATTATGGCATCGTTTTTTGCCAGCTTGCGAGCAAATCTTGAAGTTGCCACGCGCCGACTGCGTAAATCTCTTGCACCAGGCCTAGGCCTCAGCAGCCACGCCCCCATACCACCCACAAGCCGCACCACAGTCGCACCACTTGGCTGCGTTGTTCGCAAGAACAATAAATTAAGCTCAGACGCACTTCACCGGATATTGTTGTTGTTGTCGTTGTTGTTGTGTGCGCGTGTAATGAATGTGTGTGTCGGCAATTGTGTTAATTGCGCAAAATAAATTGTTAAAATAATAATACAAAGGGAGCTCAATAGAGACAGACAGCTACATTTGACAGCCAAATGTGGTCAACACATGGTCAGCACACAATGGCCAACGTGCACATACAAATCATCATAGTAAGCGGCTAAAACTGTTCACCCAATTGCGTGTTTTGGCCCACAACACAGTCCACACATTGCCCAACCTGCCCCAATGTCCAGTTACTTCCCCTCTCTCTCTCTCTCTTAGATCCTTCGGCGGCCTTTGTGGAAGGGGCGCGTAATTGTGGCACGTTGCGCGTGAAAATAGCTTCGTCACTGGCCACAGAATTAGGCTCATTTGTTTGGCAAATCAGCGACTGACCAAAAATATTTCACAAAATTTTATTATATCTGATAAAAGCAGTATTTGAGATACATTTACTGTAGTTGAGTTCTTAGACCCTAAAGAAACTGATATTTATCTATTAGCTTTAATTCTTATACTCAATTTAATTTAAAGCTCACCTTTAAATAAGCTTTTTAACTTTTTAATATAAAAGATTTCTTGTTTTTAGAAATATTTATACCTTTTTTAGGCTTTTATCAAGTAATCTTTTGTAGAATAATATTCTTTTCATTACTTGACTTGACACTCGTAAAGTTAATCGATTTCAAATAAGTTAAAAAAAATGTAAAACTTAACTGAGCTAATATAATGAGGAATTTCAAAATTTTTTTTATTATTTTATATGGCTTAAAAAAATTTTTTTAAATAAATAGTTTACTTACGAAAATACTTTCTTGCTCTAAGGAAAAATCTCGTATAAAGCAATAAAATATTTTTTGATATAAACAAAATAAAGATTTACAGTCAAACAAATTATTATGTGATCAAAAAAAATGTTCACGATTGTTTACACTGTGAACAGAGTATTTTGCAGTCGCTTACTTTCGACTGCAACAGCAAAGCAAAGCCGCTTATGAGTCAATTACATTTTGCATAAAAGATAAGTGTAATACATATATTCCGGAGTTTAGCTCGAATGAAATATGAAAATTGAACAACGTGGGCAAAGTCCAGCGAGTTTGACAAATTAACAAAAAATAATTAGTGTAAATGTAGCAGATTTTCCCTGCTGATTAAAATATTTAAATCTAAATAACTTTGCACGAAATAAAACAGAATATATAAAAGTAAATCTATTGCAAATGCAGGTCATTATTTAAATAATACTTATAACTAATCAAAGAGCTAGTTTATATTTTAAAATATATATCTATTACGGTTATGTCCTACTTCCTTCCTTAAAAGCATTCAGTTGTGTTTCTCCCATTCACAATTTATGAATTTTGGTCTCAAGTTCGACAATAATTGAGCGTAAATTGCGGGCTCATAATAAAGTTGTTGCCTGATAAAAAGTGAGATGTATAATTTTTTGTGAATGTCATAGGACAAAATTATACGAGCTGTAACCAAAGTCAAGCGCCATTAATCAAGCAAAGTTGCAAAGTAAAAGCGCGACTTTTCCATGTAGGCGCAAATGAGGAGCATGAATCAAAAAAATACAAAAAAAAAAGGAAAAAGAATGTGCACAATGAAAAGTTTCAAAACATTTTTCAACAACGAAATGACTTCAGCACCGGCGCCAAGGTCGCGCAGCCGGAAGTGATAACAAAAGCCGCTGACACTTGACAAAGTTGCGAATTACCCCCAACAAAAAAAAAAAAAAAAAAAAAAAAAAAAAAAAACGGCAACGCCACCTGGCGGCGTGTCCAGCTGACAGGACAGATAAGCAATGCCACAAACAGCCGCTGCCCAGTTTCACATTTTCCCCGGCCAAATATAACTCAATTTTCGTTGGCAGCTTTCGCTTTTTGGGTCGCTCACAGCTGGCACTTGTCAAGCGGCGTCTGTTTGTATTTTTAATTAATTTCTGTTTTATTTCACAGTTGCCACCTTTCCAATACATTTCCCCTCACCGCTCTCAATTTCCATTTCCAGAGGCAACGTGCGCTCCTTGTGGATGGGCGTACTCTGGGCCCTCACGTCGGGCACGGGCGTCGCTGTCGCCCTGCTCCAGGGCTCGGCAGGACCTCTCATTGGCGTTGCCATATCAGCATCTCTGCTGCCGCCCGTTGTCAATTGCGTAAGTATTTAGGCTACAGAATCATGCACTAATTGTCGAAAATATGAATTTCCAATATGAAAATACCCTGTGCCTGTGAAAAGTCAGATATTCCAACTTATTGAAATTTCCTTTTTAGACTTTTTTGGACATAAAAATACATTTTTCTTGTCATATACATAAATCAAATTTAGCATTTCTATTTCATTTAAAAGTTTTAACGATTACAGGGTATATCATATATATTTCCTAATTGGTAAGCTGATGCTTGAGTATGAAGAGAATCTGATGACAAAAACTTTGCATTGATTGCCAATGACAACAAATATCCTCATTGGCTGTTATCAGGTTTTAAGGCCTTTTAAATGCGCTCTTCAGCCAGCTGATGCGCCGGAGACCTTGAGACCTTGAAATATCTTTAGGAGCTTAGACACTAGCCCAAAAGCTTATTGGGCATTAAACAGCGAAAATTGAATTGTTTACGCATTTTTTGCTTGAGGACAGTCAACTGTCACAAGAGCTAATTTTTTGTTTTATAACATTTTTTGCTTAAAGAGCGATTTATGTAATGAACAAAAACATTTAAAAATTGCAAACGAATTTCGCCCTAATTTAATTAAGCCTACGAAACTTAAATACCTTAGGGATAACCTGTTCCTTAAAACTTTAACAAAGATTTTGCCAGCGTTAAAGTAGAAAATATTAATGAATATATGACTTAATGCTTAACTAAATATATAGTTAAAATTGCTTTAATAACTAAAAAATAGACAGACAGCCAAATAAACAACCAGGTTCTCTCCGCTGTTGAAGCAGAACAATAACTTATGGGTTAAAAGATGTCAACTACTTAAACTTGTTTCCATTCTACAAGTTTTTTCCCGAATATCTTGTGTAAAAAACTCAATTGGAAAAACTAGTAAATATTTGCCGATTAGTAGCCGAAAAGTGTCTGAGGGTAAAGCCAACTAGCGAGAAGTTAGTGAAAGTTGGCATTGCATTCCGTCTGTGGGCCGCACATAAATTAGGCCAAAATACAATTTGCTGATTAATCTGAAGTGCAAGGCACAAAAACTTTTGGCCATAAATCTATCCGGCTGATTGCCGAGCTGTGACTTAGCCTCTGACTGAGGCCAAAGCCAGGGCTAAGAGGCCCAGCTGTTTGCCCAGCTTTGTGGCAGCTAACCGCAACGAGTGCATAAATTCCGACCCAATTTTCAAGTGCGAATTGCGCTCCAGGCCTCGGGTTTCAGGGAAGCGGATGTTGCGTTAAATTATTAAGCCAGCGCACACACTGTCGGCTGTCCTGTGAGAGGAGACGGAGCGGGTCTGGTGGGAAAAGTGCATGCAAAAACTTGCACAGCGGAAACGGCAGGCCAACAGACAAACATACAAACAAACTCCCGGCGACACGAGCTTGTCTGACATTTATCAATTCTGACAGAAAGACAATGCAACAAGGCGACGGCGGCGGCGGCCAAAAGCATGACAAAATGATGCAAGAGAGCAAATTATGGAAACGGGCAGTGGTCTCCTCCTCCTCCTCCTCCTGCTCCCTGCTTCTGCTCCTGCTGCCTGGTCCTGTTTCTTGTTGCGGTGCTTGGCCAACTGCATGTGCTGAAACAATGGCGCCGAGATCGCTTAATCATGCCGAGCGTGTGTGTGCAAGTTGAACCTTTGGCAACGCCTTCGCCTCCGCCTCTGTCTCCGCTCCTTGCTTAGCTTTTTTGGCTTATATGAGCTGCATAAATCAGAGACACGCACTAAAACTCTGACGCTGCTCAGCTTTGTCAGGCAGCAGTTGCACGTTTTTAACCTAAAATCTGCTAACTGCATCGCCCAAACAGCGTGCCACAATTAATTGCATGCAACGGCAACGGCGCGTATGAGTAATTTCATTTATTTGCTCTTCACATTACTCATACGCGCCATTGTCCACCACCAGCAGTTGTTAATGGTTGAAGGTAGCAAAAAATTCGAATATAATATAATAAAATTTCTTAAATGCCTTAAAATACATAAATGTATATATTTAACAAAGGAGCTCAAATACTATACTATATATATATATATACTATATATAATCATATAAATTCCATATTCTGCCACATTATTTACATTTTTTATCCCTTAAAGCAACTCAATTTATTTTTAAGTATAGTTACATTGAATAATTGGACTTTTATTTACTTGCGTGTTAACTTTTAACTGACTTTTTCTTAGAGTATAAACAATTTGTCGTCTTTCCTTTTCAATCGAGAAAAGCATTAACTTAGCTACAAAGGCAATAAATTATAAAAATAGGGCGAAAAACAAGCGCACATGTGACAGAAGAAAAAAAAAAAAAACACACACACACAAAGACACTTCCGCTGTGTGTGCGGCAAAGCGCTGAGTCATTATAATTTATAAAAGCAAAAAAAAATAAAAATAAAAAAAAAAATCAGGCGCTCAGCAGACAATGCGACAATGAAGTTTTATCTATGCAAGAATGTTTCTGTGTGTGTGGCAAGCAAGATTTATAAGAATTCAAGGACGAGTTCACTACTTGATATGCTTAAAGCAACAGCCATGCCCGGCTTCAATTTCAATTTGGCAACGCGCACGCGACGACCTCATGACCTCGAGAAGCTGCCCCCGCACACACACACACACACACGCTTACTTTAAGACACTCCAGTTTTCACACTCTCTCTTTTACAGGGTTTATTTTGGTCGCTTGCCTGCATATGGCTCATCTATCCGGAGAAACGAATACCGCACTTGAAGAACGAGGCGATGAACTCGACCAGCGCGTATCCTTTCCTCTACACGGACTATCTGCCCACCGAGTTTCTGATCAACGGCATTGTGTCCGCCTGTCTGACGGTTGTGAATGTGATTTGCATATTTATAACCGCCATTATTGTGCTGAAAATCAAGGAAGTGTCGGCGCCATACACGGCCAGTCCGGACTTAAAGCGGTAAGTTCAAGTCTTTTGAAAACATTCGACCACGTTTTGAATATCAAAGTAAGGCATTCATTTATATACTATCAACTACATAAAGTCTGTGATATGCACTGAAGTGTTCCTAATGGGAATACACTTGCCTTTGCGCTCATCATTTCCGTTAACGTTAAAATCTGGCCATTTGTAAATGTAATTAATAACAGCATCATTTGCAATATGAGCACAAATAATGTTCATTCTGCAGTCGCTTAATCAGTAAAAAAAAAAACCAAGCCTTGTCTGTTGAACTGAGTTAAGCAGTTAAAACGCATGTGAAGCAGATTGTTGTCTTTAACAGACTTGCTGAAAAATATATTCCATGAATCAACAATAAATAATATTAATTTGTATGTAAAAGAATAATATTTGCTCATAGAATGTTTAGTTATATTTAACAAAGCAACAACTTTGTTTAAGATCATGTAAATGGTTGTCTTTCCCACCTTTCAAGGTAAACATTGTGATTCCAATTCATATAGACTTTGAACTATTCAAGCTCTTAAATACAAACATGATGTGAAAATGAAATTGTGTTGAGTTTATCCCAATCAAAGCTTTAGTTCTTGAGCTTAAATTTTAAATGTCCCATATTCCATATTTCCATATTTTCTTAATTAGTATTCCTTGGGAAATATATATTTAATTAGGTTCAAGTCCCTAATACATATTGCTGATGACAAATCGCATAATTAACTGGCTTATTTTGTGCATTTCATAAGAAGTTACTCATACGCCGCGTGGTCGCCGTTGGCTTAATGGAAATAAATGCGTTTGCTTTGAGTCGCGTCCGACTATAATAAATAGCTGTCTAAGTCATATAGACGCCATTGAGTTCATGTCCTTTGGAATCTGTGCGCATTAATGGTCGCCACTTGGAGCGGCTGGCACATGTCTGGTCCTTCGTGGTCCTACGTGTCCTTCAATCGCATAAAGTGACGCATTAAATTACTCGAAGCGTGCACAGCAATTTTTCCCTCTCACAAAGCTTTTGTCAACACTTGCTCGCCGAAATTATATGCCACAGTTTTTGTTACAGTATGCACAATGTTTCATATTAAGGCAAACGCACGCTCGCCTGCTTTTTCTATACCCTGTACACTCACGAACGGGGTAAGCAAACGTAAAGTTCCAAAAACAATATCTTCAATCCCTGTGAGAATCAAAGCTGCTTCCGCCATCTGTTTGTTCTAAGCGACTGTAAAAGCTTTAAATACTTTATTTTGCTTGTTGATAAATTTATTGTTTGCAGCAAAAGCTGACTTTATATAAAGCAAACATTAAATTTGTTCTTTTCAAATATTTAAAATTATTGGACTAATAACAAAAGGTTTTTTTGTCAACATTTTGCTTTTCATTTAAATATTGATTTGTAGGTTTGCAGTACAGAATTTAATTGAATTTAATTTATTTAACTATTAAATTCTTTTAAAATCAAACATGAAACTAAATTAGATTCTTACGAAAAAAATCTTATTCGAACCTTAACCCACCATTTCTTTAATTGATATAGATTGGTTATACTTTTAAAGGATCCATTTTATTAACTACAATTAAAGTACATTTTTAATCACAAAGACTAAATAGAAATAGAAAAAAATAAAGGAATTTGACGAAATCATTTTCGAAGTTTTCACTTGGATTTATTCTTATTTATTATGGAAGCCATGCTTTTTAGGTAATCTTAAATACTTCAACAGCGAGAGCCACCAAGTGTAGATCAAAAAGTATTCGTTTTTGGAGCTCGAACTGTGAATAGAATATATATTGAACCAATCAGCCAAAGCTGTCTCTGATGAGGCAATAAAAATGTGATCATTAATATACTTAAAGTTCTTTTAAACTAAAAGTTCTTACTAAAAGGTATCTTCTCGTTGAGCGTACCAACTGTTGCATGATTGTTTTGCTATCTGTTTGTCTGTCTGTTTGTCTGAGCGCATTTAACAGTTGTTTATGCAATATTTGTGTTTGCCCTGCTGCATGCAACATTCCTGCTGCATGCAACCCCTTCGGTTAGGGGCCAACGCACTGCTCAAATAAATGTCCTGCCAACCATTCGTTCGTCCATTCCATGTGGCTCCCCTCGTGGGCTCTATTCCATTCCGAGTCGGCGGATCTAGGAATACGCATAAAGTGCATGAATTTGTATTTGTTTATTGAAACTCTGTTTGCTCCGTTTTGGCGAATTGATGTTGTTTTGTTTTCAAGGGTTGAAGACTCTTTTTATTTGTGTTTATATTTTATTACTTTTATTGGTTTGCGCTGCCAAAGTAATAAAATTCTGGTTACATGAATATACCCAAGGAATGGCAATTGAAGCTGAACTTTATGGGTATTCCGAAAGAAAAGAAAGGGGAACTATGGCTATAAATTGAACTACAATCAAACATTTGTTGATTTAGGAGATTTCAAAGTTTCCTCCTACAAAGTTTTATACCATTAAATACACAAAGAAATAAGTAAAAATTTCTAAGAAATATTTAAAAATGAGCCTTATTTAATTGAATTTTTATTATATTTTTATATTTTTAAATTTCATTTTCATTTTAATTTAACTGAAACTTTTCTTTGTATTTGACAGGTTTTGGGAAACAGATCTTCGCACTGTGCGCAAGACGAACCGCTCCACGATGCGTCAACGGCAAGGAACGCTCCGGGGCGTGGTCGGGGGCGTTGACAAACTGATGAGGTAAGTGCAGAAAATGCTGCCTGAGATTCCAATTCTCAACCTTATATATATTTATTATTTGGAATTGTTGTTTATTGTTGTTGCGGTAATTGAGCGCATGGGTGACGCTCTGCAATTATGTGTGTGTGTGTGTGTGTGTGTGCGTGTGTGTGTTTGGGTGTGTGTGTCTGCTGCTGACATTGCCCGAGGCTAAGGCAATTTACTTGAGGTCCATTGGAATGAGAGCCTCCACACGTCTCAAAACAATTTGGAGAAGTAAATAACAAAAGTATTTATACTCATATGCTTCGCTTGTTGTTTGGGTATATAAATAATTTTTGATGGCGGCAGCGCACAAAAATATTTATCGCATAATTGAAATCATTGGTTTCCTTATCAAATTCACATAATGGGTATTCCAAAGACAAGTCAGAACAAATAACAGGCAACAAGAAAAAAAGGATATGCAAACTCTAAACGAACAAGATCAAAGTGCAATTAGGTGTTAATTACGCTTAAGAGCGGGTTTTGCGTAAACGCCACTTTGTACAAAAATTAGCATAAAAACAATTGGACAATATCTCCACTCGCAATTTTGCATGTGGCAAATTAGCGACCAGCTGCTGGCGTTTTTAATTTAACGCCCAGTTGCCGCGCTGTTTATTCAAACAACTAAAAAAAAAAAGAATTTATGGCCTGGCCACACACAAAGCAAAGGGCATTGAGAAATTTACACAAAAGTTTTTCATTTCTCATTTTAACACTGCATGCAAATTTGCCCGTAAATGCCCTCACTCGGAGCCTGATAAAAAGTTTAACAAAAGTATTTGTTCATTTAATACCTACTAATATATAAAGTATTTAATCTCTTTTCAAAAAAAAAAAAAATGTTATTAAATTTGGGCAATGTTGTGAAACTTAACACAGCTGTTAATATTTGTAATTGCTTATAGTCAAAACACACACAGTCTAATTTAATTTATGCAAAACAATTTAATGCCAGTTGCGAGCTTGAATATATTATTCATTATAGTATAGGCCTATATACTATAGGTCTATGTCAAGAACTTGTTTGAGTAAAAAGTTTATATTAAAAAAAAAATTGGATTACTTGTAAAAAGTGTTCAATTTTTCAACTAAAGAACAACCATATTTAGATTGAGTACAATTATTAAGAAACTATGGCATTATAAAAATTGTTTATTTAATTGTGTCGAAAATTTGATTTCCATGGAAAGCTTTAAACTACCATCTTAGAAAACTCTACAAAAATATAGTGTAGAATCTATTCGGTGTATTTATTTTTCCTTTAAGCAACTCTTTTGCCCTGCTGCATACAATTAACGTGTTTTTTAATATTTTATCTTACACAACAGTGGCGGGCACTATCTGGGCTTAGACGAGGCTCGTAATGCAAAAATGGATTCAGCTCTGGAGCGGGCCCTGGCCCAGGCCGAAAGCGATGTTACCTTCAAGAAGGTTAAACGGATGAGCTACTCGAGCAATGCAGCCGGTGAGGTAAGTGGGATTAAACGTGAATGTAAAATAAATATATGGTCAAGGACACGTTCAGGCAATGGTAAGGCTTAAATATAGGGCAATAAATTCCGAACTTTTTATCTGTTTATAGTGATAAAAAAACTATTGTTTTTTAAAAGTAAAAATTTATCAATAACATACAAAAGTAAACCTATAATTATCACTTGAACTCTAGTATCAGTGTGAAATTGACTGGGTGTCTGAGATTTGTGTAGTGTTCTGATTGACTGATGGCTCGAAAGGATACAGCCCAATATAAATATATATTATACAATTGACTGATAAACTTTGTCCACAAACACATCACATCGTCCAAACTTGAGACTTACTTTGTAAAGGTTATTAATTAGTCTTGAACTACTTTTATCGTCGATTGGTAATCTACATTATCTATTATAGAATTTAATAACCTAAATTGTAAAAGTGAAGTGTGAGTCTCTTTATAGAATATAGCCACATTTGTTGATGCAAAACTTGAAACCTGAACGACTAACAAAAAAATTACGATCCATCCAGTTTAATTTATTTGAGTTCTTAATCGGTCATTTACATTTAACCCTGTGCGACAATGCGGTTTGGCCTTCGGCGGACCCTGATTTGAGCCCCGTTTGCTCTTAAGGGACGATTGTTGCGTCTCCTTCTCAGCCTGATGACTGGCCTACGCCGCCTGACAACAACTCGGACACGTCTTCGTCTCTTCACTCCTCCGGTTGAGCTCGCTGTTGTCGCATCATCCTCCGCATCGTCCACAGTTGTTGCATCTTCAGTGACAGATTCGGGGGTCGTTTCGTCATCTGTTGGTTCATCAGTTACGTCATCGACTGGATCGGTGTCGTCCACAAGGCAATCTGCTGCATCCACGTTGGCTGGATCTGTGCAGTCGGTGCAGCCAACGGGATCGCCCGGGGCGACGCATTCAACTGCATTGCTTGCGGGCAACTGGGCCAAAAGCGTGGCCAAAATGACAAAGCTCGAAACAACTGTTTTCACTCTCATCGTAACTCAATCGTATAACGAATGAAAAACTTTCAAATAAGTTAAAGTCTTTTATAGTTACATTTTAACTCACATAAATAACATGATTGATGATCTGGACAAGTTTAATCAGCTGCTAGGTTATTTGTTCTGGGAGAAGACTTGATATTCGATTGGGATACTAATGTTGACGTGTTTTAATTGCATATTTAATCAGTTGGTAGTTTCTAATAGCAGAATATTTAATCACATTTCTTGGCTAAAAGAAATCCCATACGTAAAGGAAAATTCCACAGTTCTAACCGTTCAAATATACTTTCAACAGGTGTGACTTGAAATCTTCGTTTAGTTAATCATACAATATTGTTTTTTTAAATGGTATTTGTCATTCATAAATAGCGAAATTTAAAAAAGTGCTTCAAACTCGTTTGCATACTTTTGGGATCTTAGAAATACTTTGTGGTAATCGATAGAAGCCTAAGCAAATAATCGCTTACTGGAATGACACCTAACATATTTTTGGTAGAATTTTGCAGAAAGAGAAAGCATTTACGAATATTTATTTATATTATTTTAAGCAATTTAATTAAAGCAAATTAAGTATAAATTTATATGAACTCTTTTCAAGTAAGCTAAATGGGAAGTGTATCAAATATTTGAGCTTATTCTTTTTAAAGGAGCACTCTTTAGTTATTTCACTAATGTTTAACACATCGCAATAGTTGGACTGAACTTTAGATATCCCCTTTAAATACCATAAAATAAAAATAATAACGTAAAATAATGGTTTTTAAAGAAATTGTCATTTTTAAATCTTCAACCTCCGAAAACAAAATAATAAACTACAATTGTCGCCTGTTTTTTACCAAGTACAACAATAACAATAAAAACCAAATATGGCTGCTAATCGCATCTGTCAGCGTCCCTTTGGAGCGCTATAAACACGACTCTGGGGTAAGATAGCATTTAGAGTAAATTACCCGCAATTACGAGCTTTTAAAAAGCCGGAATAACTACGAGACATTAAGAACTGACCTCAATCATTAGGTTGATAAGCGCAGCAACAGTAGTTGAAAGTTGAAAGTTGGGCACCCGCCTGGGAGCAGACACTCCAAGGACATGCCGCGTGGCGTATAAACCATGTCGAGTCGTCATAAATCAATGTGGCGAAAGGTCGGTCAGTCGCAGTTTTGCCCTTGTCGCGAAGTAAAAACTCGAGAGCGCATGTTTATTGCTGGGAATCGTCTAAGATTTATGGCTGAAACAGATGAAGCCGTTGCCGCAAGCAAAAACACAAAAGTCTGCAAGCAACTGCAGCGAGTCCTTCAGAGGACGAACTCAGAATATGGCCCAAAAAAAAATGCACGTTTTGCATTTTTCGAGGGAAGCGCTTTCTGCGCAGATTGAATTGAGCGACAATTGAAACAAGTCAATCAAGGCTCAATGCAAATGATAAATGAAAGCAAGTTTTTTATAGTTACAAACAAAAGACAGTACAAAAAAGGTTAAGTATACGCCTGGGAGACAAGCGTATTAAGCTAATTATCGTAGAGAGATCATAATCTGGCAAAGGAAAAAGAACTTTCGTAATTTCCCGTTTAGCACAAAGGGACGCAAAGTCCGCAATTAAAAGTTACTGTGAAAACCGAGACGAGGACGAAAGGCAACCAAGCGTCAATTGCCACAAATCAACTTTTACATTAATTCATTGCGAAAAGATGAAAGATGAAAGACCAGAGAATGGGCACGAGAACACTCGAGTGAGTGACAGTCAAGATATGCTCCAAATATTTAAGGCCGAGAGTGCAAAACAAACTTGAAAAGTTGACGCTGTGGGCGGTTCCACTCGGAGCTCGGCTTGTAATCTATTTAAAGTGAGTCGCGGCCACTAAAACTCAATTAACCCCGTTTGACGGAACGCCAGGCAATTGAAATAGACAGAGACAGCAGACAGAGAGAAATAAAGAAAGAAATACAAGAAACATAGCACGTTGAAATCAAGGCAAGAGATTACACAAACGGAAATCGCTGGCCATTCAGCCAAGTCCCTATAAATGAATATATGTGTAGCCAAGGGGGGGAATGGGGATGGGGATGGGTATGGATGGGGATGGGGCGCATTCTTGCAGAATTTTTCACTTAAAACCGCATTGATACTCAATTACCAGTGAACGGTTGGGTTGCCAGGTTACTCGCTTGCCACTCGAACTTGGGGCGCTGCGGCACAAAACAAACGTCGGATGTTGAGCACAGGAAAGCGGAAGCACTTTGCAACGGAAATGAAACATCAATTAAAGTCGCGCGCTGCACGAGAAAACGCTGGCAACCCTGGCCGCTGCCCAAAAAAAAAAATATATATATTGCTTTTCGCCATTGTTAATCCTTGCGGTAGTCGTTGCCACTGCGGCCACCATCGAAATCGCTGCCTTTCCAGTTTTTCACAAATCTCACAATGCCCGAGGCCCAGTTTTCGTTAGTTTACGGCTTAATGGGAAAGCGGCACATGTGGCTTGCTGCATGCGGCATGCGGCATGGTTGTTCTTACTTGCCCGCAAATAAAAATCTCTTTGATTAAATATTAAGCTTCTGTTTAAAAGAGACAATCTTTTTATTAAATCACGTCTGAACAAAAGTTCGAAAATTACTTTACTCAATCTACAATATTGGGCAATGGAATATGAATATTTATATTAATTTAAAATTGAATATGGCTAACAATTAGGGAGAGCATCAATTCAAACCTTTTAGACTGTTTTTATAATACTTTCACATTAATTAAAATTTTTTTATTTTAAGCATAATTTCTGCCTAACACTTAACCCTTGAGCTTGGTTTAAAATATATAGAATGCTACAAAAATCATAAAGTATTTTTTATATACTTATATCAATCATTTTATAAAAAAATAGCTGGATACATGCTACAGCTTCTCTTACTTCTTCTTCTTGAGCTAACGAATAAAACAATTTACCTTATAAACCCTAAAAAAATAGCCATTTAAAAATTTTAACGTTCGCTTAAATCAGCTAAAAATCTCGGAATAAGATACTGAGGATTAAAAAAGCCAAATTGAATAAAAATCTATTTTATTCGGCCAACATAAAAAAATTTAGTAGATTTTATATATATTTTAAATAAAGATTTTTATACAACATACGCAATGGTATCCAACAAAATCTTTAAAACTTTTAAGTTTGTCTTAAACAAAATCAAATTTCTCCGATATCTGCAACCACAAATGTATTTTTTCTGCCTTTTCAAACAGCTAACTGAACGCCTGGCCAAAATAGCTGGCCTCAACGATCCGCTGCACACGAATCCGAGCAGTTTGGCCGGCAGTCGCATGAACTCCATACGCAATTCCCAGCTGAATGTGGATCTGAAGGTGCTGGACAAGCTGGTCAGCAGCCTGTTGGAGCAGCATGCGGCGGGAGGCAGCAACAAAAAAGGCCCCGCCTCCCACTTGGAAGCGGGCAGCCGCACGCCGCCCGTGCAACGCAAGCCGTCCAAGAAACTCAACCGCTGGCGTCCAATGTCCCGTTCGGTGAGCAGCTTCCAACGCGGCCAGGTCGGCGACTACGCGAGCGGTTCTTTCACGCCGCTGCAGGACCGGAGCGAGCTGCAGGCGCCGCACAATATGCCCACCATCATGGAGAGCAGCGCGGGCAGCCCGCTGCCCAACAATGCCCAGCAGACGTCGTACAATCCCTGGACCGCCTCCTTGGAGCGCACGCCGGGCGCGGTGCGCAACATGTTGCACAACATCAGCCAGGCAGCCGCAGGGGCAACACTGGCAGCTGGCAACGCTGCTGATCAGGAGGATCAGCTAACTTTGACACATAACTATGTGGGCTAAACAGAAACTTTCACTATATATCCTGTTAAACATGCATGTTATCTTTATTTGAATATAAATAATGTTAATAAAGCTTCTTTGTTTTATATCTAAAGCTCTTGTTGATCTGCTTAGATAATCAATCAATAAAAATCTTAGTTACCTAACAAGCAGCCAGAATGTTTTAAGACCTACATCAGCAATTGAAATGAGGTAAGAAAGGTTTGTGAAAATAAAATTTATCAGGCATAAGGAGATACCTCTTACTCCATAAGTAAAAATGTATTCCTCTTTTTAGCTATTAGAGCTACCTATTCGCTATTGACATACTCACAAATAAAAAATATACTAATCATGAACCCTTTCACTGCTTGAGTTTGTGTACTTGCCTCCGTTTAGACAAGGGAACATCGAAGCTAGGGCTAGTTATTTAAAGAGTACAGAGTATTCCCTGGTCGAAAGCCACAAACAGCTTAACCATTACTAAAGACTATCATCTACTAAGCTTTAATCTGTTAGGATAAAAAGATAAATATATAAAAACAGTCTCAATTAAACCTTCAATATAAATATAGGCTAAAGTTTAAGTTAAAACGATGTCATCATTGCAGCCACAAAAAAATACAATTATATATTCCAAAGTTTAATTTAAAAAGCGATCATAATATATCTGACTTTCCAACTTTAGTCAACGATATAATGATCTGGCAAAACTTTCCACTCATTTTCTTATGAAGAAGCAGCCTTAAAAAAGGACTTTTTTAATACAAAACAAATTCAGATGTTTCCAATAGACAACACTTGCAATTGATTTCTCAGCTATAATTCACTACCTGGTAAAAGTCAAATTGTTTAACAGTTTGATATTTCACCTTAAAGAACAAAACAAAAGATAATCATAGTAGGTATAAACTAAACCTGTTTTCAAAGTCAAAGAATACAATTTTTGCTGAATTGATTGCTGCAATCGAAACCATTAAAGTGAGAGACAGCAGACAGCAGACAAACCGCAATTAAATAAATTTACTTCCCTTGCAGTTTTCAATCACTGTAAAAAACGAGGAGAACTTTTCATTTGAATTTACATTATTGCAGTTTTATTTAATGTTTGTAGCATCGAATTTTTAGTTGAAGTTGACCGCTCGAGTGGCAAGTGTTACTCGAGGGCCGCTTTCCGGCCCCCAAGAGCCAACTGGCCAACAGCAACAGTAACAGTTAATGATTTTGTAAGGGGAAAAGGGGGAGGGGAAGGGACGCACTCAACGTTGACTGATGGTGATTTCTGTGTTGCTGTTTGCAGCCTGTCAACAACATCAGCAGAGACGAGATATGAGCACCAAGTGTTGTTGTTGCTGTTGTTGTTGTTGCTGTTGTTGTCGGACAGTCAGATAATAATAAAGCTGTTTCAAGTTGTCTGCCCGTTGCGGTTGACGCGCCCCCTAATGATGATCAAATTGCCAGGCCTGCAAATTCTAATGCAGTGCACAAAATCAAAAAAAAAAAATAACAGTGACAACATAAAAAGTGTCTGCCATTAAGTTGTAAGTGGATGCTAATTAAAATGCTCGCCTGGGAATAGAGGCTACATTTTATATTTAGTTAAAGGCAATTTGGGCATGTGGCAAGTTAAAGTTAGAATTGTGAGCATATTTTTTTTACTGTTTGTCCTGTCAAGTGGTTCACGTAGTTGGTAACTAGCGTTTACTAGTATCCTAATTCAATTCTTTAAGTGCTGTTGCTTTTTATAACCCACTCACCTGTCGCTCCATGACGCCAGCCAACTGCTCCCGTTCCGAATTGCGATAGTATCCGGTCAGATTGGCGCCCAGTCGCATGGTCACCTCGTAGCGTGTTTTTCCACTACGTGCCGCATTTCGATTGCCTCTCACGTTGAAGTAGCCGGAATTGGAACTGGAGCTGGAGCTGGAGCTGGAACTGAAGCTGCCACTGCCACTATTGTTGTTGTTGTCAAATTCGCATGCACGATGGCAATTACTGCTGCTGGCATTTCCAATACATCCTACAAGAAGAAGACGAAAAAGAAGAAGAAGAAAAAAAAGAAATAAGAAGTGGGCGCAATTTATTTGAAAATTGTGTTCAGTTCCTGGAAATGCAAAGTTAAAATACATTTTAGTCTCTCCCACAAAGAGCGCTTTAATTTTATTGAATCCAAGTGAAATAATTTAATAAGGACTAAGGACTAAGCTGCACTGTCATAGTACCTCAACACACAAAGCGCTAAAGATTTTTCATCCACATTTCCCAGACCGCCTCGAGGTCTGTGAAAATGCAATAAAGGACATTACAGCGCACGAAAAATGTGAGAAATGTTTACGCCAAGTGCCTAACACACCCAGCAGGACAAAAAAAAAAATGCCCTCGTCCAGCAACGCTTTCCTCCATTCTATGCATTTCCCACCTGACCCTCAGCTCAGCTCCGTAAAGCGAATGTCAAATTCGATGACGTTGTCTTTCACACGAAAGGAACGTTGCCAGGGGAGCTTTTTATGCAAACAGATGGATTTGTTTTTTGATATGCGAAAAAAGTTTGGTACTGAGTTGCTTTATTAAAGTGTCGGATTAGAAATAAAAATCGATTAAAACCAATTTGTGTTGTTAATTAAGCTTTACAATTGTTAAAATTGTTAGAATTTTAATAAACAATTTCTAAGAAATGATTACCTTTTTTATACGTGTGTCTTTATAATATTTAGCTTGAAAATTGATATGAAAAGAAAAACCAAATAAAAAAACACTTGACAAGTTCATTAATTATTACAATATTATTACAACCAAATTTAAGAAACAAATTATTTATTATTTATTAATTGTTAGCGGCATCTAAGAACCCCTTTAGTTATGCAACAATATTTGATCGCTAATTCGTAATAATTTATAATAATGAATAACTGCTATGAAAACTGAGGCTTTAAATTGGTTTATGAAAAAAATTTAAAAAATATATATTTAAAAAAGTATATACATAGAGTTAATATGACAATTTTGTAATTTGGGGGGAAGAGAACAAGCTAAGCCAAAAAAAAGTTGGGTACTATGTGTGATCATTAGAAACTTGTTAGAAACTTAACGTTTAAAATGATAATATAAGATCTATAGATTAAAGCGATTTGTCATGTACACAATAAACGCATTTAATTAATTTAACACTTTATTGGGCACACAAGAACATATATTATGTAAAAAACGACAAAGTTCTGGACGGGCAAACTAAATTTACATTTACATATAAATTTTCTCCTGTTCAACTGGAGTGAAAACTAAATATTTGTCAAAGTTGGTGTCATTGTTGAAGGGCAGCTGATGAAGGGACCGAATTTGTTGCATGTTTGAAACAGTTGCTGTTGCACGAACAAAGCGAATAGTGGGCGTGGCAGCAACAACCCGCAGCTTGTGTACAATTGGCCGTCAACGAATGGCGCGACAAAGTGGCTCAAAATGGTCAACACCACCCAATCAACTCTTTGCCTTCCAGTTAAAAGGCCCCACTCCGCAAAAGTTGCCCGTTTTCTTGGCCCGGCTGTCTGGAAATTAAATGTTTTACTGCGTGCATCGAATGCATTTTAAATGCTTAATTATTGCCTTAATTAAATGTTCTCCCAAGCTACGTTTTTATTTGCTGCTCTCTTTCTCTGACTTTCTCTTGCACTTGCGTTTATTTCCATTGCTGTGTGTTATTTTAAGAAATAACTTTTTGTTTTTCCGCTACTCATGCTCAATTTATTATTGCTTGTTACGTCTGATTAAATTTCATTCATTCTCCTTTCCGTTCGACCCACTTAACTTAACTTACCCTGCGTCGTCTCGATTATTTCAGGTATCTCACATTTGGTTCCTTTGTAGCCCGCTGGACAATGACAGGTTATTGCCGCATCTCCAATGTGTCTGTAAGCGTAAAACAAAAACAATTAATAAATACACAAAAGAGCGAATTTCTGAAGCTTCAGCAATCGGCAGATGTTCAAATGCAAGCTTTTTATGAAACCTAATTACCCGCATAAGAGTTTTGTCTAGTTTTATATAAAACTTGTATATTTATTTATAAAACAGCTGTGCAAATTGACAAGAACAATTTTCGCTTTAAATAATCCCTTTGGAGTTGAAAAATGTTTATGAAGAGAATTAAAAATGGGCCCATTTAAAAATATGTTTATATATATTTTAAAAATAAATTTAAAAATTTTCAAAATTTAATTTAACCAATAATTAATTAATTCTCGCCGTGGCCAACTGTGGAATTAATAACAAATATATATTCTAAATAATTACATTTGTTTTAAATATTTACAATTAAGTTTTAAAACAGTTTGCGCAGCTGTTAAAAAGTTTGCAAACAAAAAAGTATTAAATTCTAAATAAAAAAATGTTGACAACTGATGAGTAAAATAAAGTAAGATATTTTTTTTTGTTTTTAATATAAATTAAATAAAAACAACGTTCTAAATTCAAGTAGCTTAATATAAATGTGACTGTGAAGGTGAACTCTACACTGAGCTTTACTTATAACTATGCAAAACGATGCTGATATAAGATTGTCTTAAACTACTCTTATAGTTAAGCATATTTTGTTTTCACTGTACTTACTTGCATGTGCCGCCATTTTGGCAGATATTCGTGTGAGCATCTGTGCAGAGTGGACCATGGCCACAATCGCTGCCGCTAAATCCGTCAAAACAGGCGCAACCATAAGAGCTGCAATGAGATGTGAACGCAAGATACGAATAAGAGTCATTATTGTACTTAAGTTGCTTTTCATTTGGCATTGTTTACTGGGCTGCCAAGTGCGGAACTGTGCGACAGTGAAAAGCCAGGCAGGGTCCGATATGTCAGGAAGATAAAACCTGGCGCAGTTGTCAGCGCAGGATTTGCCATAAGCTTATCTCACACAGTTTGGCAACTTGGCAGCTGCTTGGACATAGAATTTCTTCTGCTTTTTTTTTAAATGCGAACATGTGAATATGTAAGAATATAAGTTTTTTCTCAATTGTACGTGCCTAAGCCTGAGAATATTTCTGACTGGCAGAGGCAAAAGAAAACAGCGAACACCATTAGAGCTAAATGCTAAGGTCACACACTTAACCCCAGGCAATAATTTAAATAAGTTGGCGCCAAGGATATGCCAGACGGCAAGAAAATTACGCCTACGTCACTTTTGCAGCCTTGAAGGAAAAAAAAAACATGGCGCACTTATTAAGTTCAATTACGAGTAATTACGCGTAGTCCTTGAGCCTGCCTCACGTTTGCTCATTAAAGCAGCAAAGGACACTTTAATTCAAACAGGCCTAGCTTTAAGATTGAATTGTAACCTGCTAAATAAATGCAGATCGATGTGTGGACACAAATTGGACGTCTGTCTGCCCCCCAAACAGTTTAATTAGATTCGTTCGGCATGGAAATTTACATTTGAATTGGAATTTGTATTTGAATTTGAATTTGTAGGCGGCGAAGCGACTGAGCGACTGGCAAATTGCATTTGCAGCATTTGAAATCACAGAAATTAATTCATGCTAACAAAATATTTCCGTTGACAATTTAATTGGGGTTCGGTCGCAGTTAAGCTAAAGTTGCAAATAAAAACAAAATAAAGCCAAAAGCATAAACAAAAAGGTCGCCATTTCTATGTTAAATAATTGCGCAGCCTTTTTTCCATTTATTTTACTTTCCAACTCTGTCTGTCTGAATGTTTTTTATTTATTTTATTTTTATTTTTATTTTTGCTTTTGTTTTTGCGTCGTTGACACATGTCAACAGAAATTAATTTTTGGGGAAACCTTTTTAAATTGTTTTGAAGCACTGTCAAAATATATTAAAGCCATTCGAATATATATATTCGCTTGAACTGTATTTTAAAAAAAGTGAAAAGAAAGCATATCTTAGTTTGCAGTTCATGATTAGGAGATACCCTGAAATAAAAATGTTTTTATATTAAATTGGATATCAGATAAATTTTATTTCTTTTAGCTTCATGACAAAAATTAATATATTATATCCGATGCCCACTCAAAGAAACTTCTTTGCTGTATATAAAACTTGCATAAAAGAAAAAAGCTGCCAGCTTTAAAATATTGCCAAACCGCAAAAGAAAAAGCGTTTTTCGCTCGTTGAAACTGGGACATGTTTATTTCATGTATTCATTTATTATAAACAGTCTTTATAAAAAACGTTTATCCTGACAGTTTAAGTCTGAGATCATAAATCAACTCAGCTTTTCAGACTGATCAAAGTAGCGAACTAAATTGGATTAATTATATGTCCTTTAGAGCACATCTTCAAATACCTTTACTTATACTTACTGTACCCACAATTATTTGATTAGAATTTCTCGTTGAGCGTAGTTCATGTTTATCGCGTCTATTTGCGTTATTTTATTTGTGCTCATAACAAAAGTTTTGTTAGCTATCAATGCAAAATAAAAGACAAATTAATTGAACTGCTATTAGGGCCAAAGGGCAATACACATTAGCTGATAGCTGGCGAACATATGTTGCTACTCAATGCATGTTAAGTATACGCCGAGTTAGCCGCCAGCCATAAAAGTAGCGAAAGCGAAAAAGTTTCGTCCCAGCGCCTATAACTTTAACGAAAGAAATCAAAACGTGCCCAGGGGTGCAACAAAAAGAGAATTACTTTGAATGGCGACATGAAAAGTTTTGCTTTTCTTTTGTTGAACTTTCACTTGTGCTCAGATTTGTTTGCTTTAATGGACAACTAATAAATTTTGCATTAGTCCGCTGCAATGCAACACTTGAGTGGTAATTATATTGAAGTCTGTTGGCCATAAATTGAAGCACATTTCGTTGCTTTTGACCACTAAGCAGAGCTTTAGCCCGATTCGAACTGTTTTAAGCAACTGCTTTTGTGGCCTTGTGGCCATTTATCATACATTTGTATGTCTATGCACAATATATTCATGGCCCGGGACACGCCCATTGTTAAGAACACACACACAAGCACACACTCACACACACATTGACCTGGTGGCTGTCGTTTTTCTTCTGCTTCTTCTTCTTCTTCTTCTCAAGTATATACGTAGTTGTTGCCTTTGTCTAGCGGAAATTAATTGCCTGACAGGGTTCGGGCGGCAGCTGCGGTGCCTACGATTACAATGTCCTTGCATGTCCTGCCGCCTGTGACGGAAGCGTTTGCCCAAATAAACGCCACATGGCTGCGTTTTCTATGTGCCCCAAAAACAAACCAAAAAAAAAAAACCAAAAGTATACCCCAAAAATAGGCAATATGTGCACGAAACGTATTGGAAATTTAAATATACGAGTCTTTAATATACACTATAAAATACATTACTTGCTGTACAGACTAACTGCAATGAAAAACGAGAAAATTTTTGTTTTTTCCCTCCAAATTTATTCATATGTTTTAATCAATTTAAGCCTCTTTACAAACAAGTGAAGAGTATGACAAAATGAACCCTAAAAAAAGTGGAAAATGCTTCTCGAACTGGTTTATGCAGTTTTCTTTTTGGTTTTTTACGAATCGTTGAAATTCACCTGCAGCTGTTTTCCCGTGTTCTGTAGTTTTTCTGCATATTTTTACATTCTTTTTTCTGCTTACTTTGTTTTTTTATTTTTTGAGAATTCAAAACTTTTTTAACATGCAAAAATGTTTGCACACGAAGCATAAAGGTTTTTTTTTTTATATTATTATACCCTGTAGTGTCTAGATGGAGTGTGTAATATGAATGTGACAAACATATGCTTTGGACAAATATAAAATATTTGGAAGTAACATTTTTTTTCTCTTAGAAATGCTTAATGCATTCTATTAAACATATATAATTAATTAAAAGTTTTAATAACTATATTTAATACTATATTGTCCTTCCTGGTATACTGTATTACATTCAATTTTTTCTTTTATAATATTTTATTATTACTATATATATATATACTATATACTATATTACTATACTTCTGACTCGAATCCAGAGTATCAATCTGTCGATCTGTCTCGTCTAATCGCCCTTATTGTTATTTATGCTTGCCCGGCGACTTTCGGTTATAAATAAATTGCATTGATGCGATTTACGATATCGAAATTTGTGCATTGCGTTTTTAAATTCATTTAAATTTCAAATGCTTGGCAACAATTAAAGTCGCGTGCCAAAAGCTGTTACACTTTTATGGGCTGCCACTCGAAAAATGCTGACAGCAGAGTGCAGACTGCAGACTGCAGACTGCGTATCGCAGAAAGGACTAATAATTTCCAGGACACACACACATATGTGTGACTGTGTGTGGCAGCCAATGGCGTGGATGTGCCATGAACATGTCATACTTGCAACAGCAACGGCAGCCAACATTCCCTTCTGCGAGCTGCACTTAGGTTCAACCGACAGTAAGCAGACAAAAAGAGAGGGAGCGACAAGTTGGATCACAAGCGTACACTGAGCGAAATAACTGCAGCATTGCTCAACTGATTAGTGGTAAGTTGTAGGCTAAGTGCTTTGGCATTTCGACAAGTGAAGTAGAAGAAATCAGTTTGTAATTGCAGGATACTTTATAGTATTGAAGTATTTGACTTAATCAATGATAACAGCAGCCAGTTTTAGTTACCAATAATTAGAGTGATACTAATTAATATCTGTTTAAAATTTCACATTATTTCACCTTTAGAAAAAAATAAATATAGTAAATAAAATATTATAAAAATAAAAGTAGTCCAAAAGCTTAATTAATATATTATATTCCTTTTAAAACACGAAGACTTGAATGTTATGACAAATATATAAGATAAAGTCTGCAAAGGTAGAAAAGCTAACTGAGAAGTAATACAAATATTAAAAAAATAAATAAAAATATATAAAATAATATACCATATCATAACATATAATTATCATATAGTATAACAAGTTTTTTATACAAATTCATAATTCACAAAAACTCTTTCGTCCAGTGTAGTCCTCTTTTGGTTTAGTTGAGGCGCTGTCTAACATTTCTAGACTAGTCGACTTCTTGACAAAACGCCAAAAAGCATGACACTGCTAAGAGTCATAGAAAATATGAAAAGCGGCCAGTTATAGCTTAAATGGGGAAAACACAATTTCCAAAGAGTTCGCATGAACAGCAATTACATGCGTTTAAAAGAGCTTGCTTCAAATTATAGATTTTAAATATATTAAAAGTCTACCAAATATATAAATGAAGATCATAAATGTTAATAAACAAGGTTTCATGTATTTTTTATGAATATAAAAAACAAGTAACGCCTACAAATAAAGCAGCAACAAAGGGTTTGAGAACACAATGAAATGGAAGCGAAAGGGCAAATTACAGCAAATTGGCTTTTTGTGGGTGAGTGTGTGTGTGTACGACCAACAAATATAAGTTAAAGTACAAAAAAAGGAGGAAGAAGAAGCACAAACGATAGCTGTGCTTTTTACCTATTCACCTAATGCAATCAAATTAAACGCCATTAAATTTGATGGCTGCGTTTAAGTGTGTGGGAGAGAGAGAGAGTGTGTGTGTGTGTGTGTGAGTAAAGGGGTGTGTATAAAATATAGCTGATTGTAACAATTTCCTTACGTTTGCTTTTTTATCGCCGGACAATCGTAAAAATGCTGTTAAAAAATAAATTTGCATTAGCATTTTTATGCATTTTATATTTTATTTTTTTGTCTGCGCTAAAATTGAAATTAATTTCAAAAAAATAACATTACGCATGCGGAAATTAAATTGCAACTGAGGAAAGACAAGACTTTCATATGAGTGTGGAATTGTTGCAAGATATAACAATAGCCAATTATATTTTTTGGGCGAAGTTGCGGCAACAGTTTGCGGCAGCAAAGGAAGCCTTGCAGTTAAGGTAAGCCGCACATATCTCGTAAGAGAAACAGGCACAGGAAAATTAAAAGTAAAACTGCCACAAGAGTTCCACACAGCAAACAGGGTAAACTTTTAATTGAGCAGAGGGAGGTGGGGCTTGAAGTTGATGCGCAGTCAGATGATGTGACAAAGACAGGTCAAAATTTTGGCCAAACAAAACTTAATTGCAATATGCAAAACCCAGTGCCCCATCCGGGTTGGGGCTCCTGGGTCAGGCTGCCGCATTGGCTGCGGCTATGTCTGTGGGCACCCCCTTCCCCCTTCCCCAGCTTCTGTCCGTCGACTTTGGGTAAATGACAATGTTTGACAAGGCAAACAATATGTGCGTACTCGCACTCATGACTGCTAGCCATGCGAATGACACTGACACAGTTCACAGGCAGCTCAGCTGCGGCAAGTTGGGGCAGAGGCGCTTGTCAACCGACTCATTGCACATGCAACGCCCACAACATTGTCCTCTTTACTGTATTATGTGTGCGTTGTAGCTGCCCCCCTTTCACCTTCCGTTTTTGGTTGCTCTCTGTTTCTGTTTGCTCTCGCACTGAACCTGATCTCATTTAACGCTGTCGTTTTGTTTGCTCAACTCGCAGCAGCAGCGACTTTTTGTTATGAAATACGAAAAACTCTGAGGCAATGCGCTGCATATTGATTGCTGCAAGCCACGCCCCCTCAGCCTCCCTGCCCTAGTTAAGGTCACCCCTTCTGGTCATATGACACACAATTTGCCACCGCTTGAACGTGGCCTAATTTCAGTTGTTCTTGTTATTGTCCCCCTTGCCCCCCCTTCGACTGATTGTCGTCCTGGCTTATAACTAGCCTGGCTTTGACAGGTTGACGTTGTTTTTTTATATGGACATGCAACTTTCATATGTGTTTTTATTCGTTCTGTCAGTTTATAAAGTTGATGTCAGTCGAAGTTCCTTCGAGTAAAAGTTGACAGAACTCAGCGACAAAATGTTGCCACAAAAATTTTTATTTTAATTATTTACTAAAAGTCCCGAATATACATTGCTGTTGTTCTTTCTTTCTTTTTCTCTGATTCCCAAGAAAATCAACGTGTCAGCTTTTGTACATATATATAAAAAAAAATACTGCTCTGCGCCAGTTCAATTTAAGGAAGTCCCGCTCAGTTGGAAAATAGTAAGCTGAATGCCATCAGAACGCAAGCAGCTCCAACCCAGGGCGAACCACGTTCCCCAATCCGCGCCAGCTTCCACAGAGTGGACCGCAGCCCGGAATTGTTGCGATCCAGGATGCTCGGACAGATGGACCGCAAATAGGCGCAGGTGCAAATCAGTAAAAGGATAACCGAAAGTAAACTTTGAAAGTTAAATAGTGCACTCATCGTTTTTTTAAAGTGTGTATAATTTGTTCTTGCTGTGAGAATAAAATTTTAAAAACTGAGATAGATTGTGCTTCAAATTGAGAGCAAAATTTAAGAGCCTACTTATTGTCTTGAAGAAATGGATTATATTTTATGCATATTCTGCAAATGATTGTTCGACTTCCTTTAAAATGGATTTGACTGTATTTTTCGCTTACTTGCCCCACCCACTGTCAATTTATTTAATTCAATTTTTTTTTAGTTAGTTAACTTACCCTTAAGAAGGAAAGAGACGTCAAAAAAAAAGCATCAGCTCAATTAAAAAAATTCCCCTTTGATGCGCCTCAAAGCGAAAAACTTTTTCAATTAAACATTTCTTCTTGTTCTTCTTCGCAGACACGCAGCGAACACTGTGCGAAAAAAACGTGGAAGGCGTGGAACGGTTTCAAATGGTTTCATACAAAATAATTTCAACAAAAATTGTTTGCAGCTGAATCGAACTTTTGCGGTGAAGTGCAACAGATTTATGCAAGCTACGAAATTGATGTGTGGATTGTGTTCTCAACAGCAGCAACGAAATGGGTTGAAAACCAACAACAACAACAGCAACAACAACAACAAATTGTTTTCAGCTGTTGTTTTCTATATATTTTTATATTTATTTTTATTTGTGTTTTTTATTTGCAGCCAGTTGCGAAATTAAAACGCAGAGCTAAAGAGCCGCCCAGCTGGCTGGCTGGCCAATTGTTTATGGCTTATTGTTTGGTTGTTCTTGCGGAAGTTTTTGTCTGGCACTTTGGTGCCAGACGGGGGACGACGACATCGACAACGACAACGACCCGAGGTCCAAGTCGAACTCACAAACATTTGAATATTTTATGCAAACTTTATTAGCAATAAACTGAAGTTAGCTGCCAAACACTTGTAATGAGCTGCCAAACGGGCAATGGACATGCGGAAAACTGGCAATGACAATTGCTGTAGACTCCTTTTATTTTTAAACATCGAAACAAAGCGAATATATAATACCTCTAAGGGAATGGTTTAAGCACATTGCGCATTTACATATATGCTAATGTGTACATGCATATGTGTAAAAGTATTATAAAATAAAATGTTTGAAAGTTGTCAAGTGAAGCCGAATTTTGAATATTTAACACATACAAAACAGTTAAATGTTACTGCATTAAATATATTGATTTATCTTTAAATATTCATAGGCTGTATTTTTAAGCTCAGTTTAACATGGTAAAGAATTGTTGAAATTAGGTAAAAAAAATGTATAATAGGATTATACATATATATATCAAAATAATGCATAATACAACAATAATAGTTTAGTTTATATTAAGTCAATAAAATCTAGTAAATAAATTATTATTCTTCATTTTAAAATAAAAAAAACTTGGCTTTAACCACACATCCCTCGTATAGTTAACAAAATATTCAAGAGCAACGTCCTCTAGTCAAACTATTTATTTGGTATTTTATACTTTCATTCATTCAAGAATACACTCGAAAAAACTGCTAGCTTTTGTGTTATGCATAAATATTGCGTTTAAATCGCATTAAATTCTCGTATAAGAATTCATTAACTTTGAATGTAGCTTGAAATGAAAATGAAACAATTTTTCCCCTCTAACCTTATTTTATACTCCTTACCCCTTACTTCCCTCTCACTCTCTCTCTATCTCTGTCGCGTATATTCCACATTTGGCGCTGCTTATTAAAATTTTGCACACAAAGCCGGCAGTAAAAGTGAAATTAATAAACAAACCAGAAACAGAAGACAGACTGAAGAAAAAAAACGGAAGGAACTGTCAAGTATACGCACTGTGTGACGCACCCCTCGGCAGTGTATCTTATCAGGCATTTGACATTTTCAAATGTTATGCATTTTTTCGCACATTTGCTTAAGAAAACGCCCCTCATAAAAATGCAATGGGAAATTGTGCGGCAAGAAGAGGATTGGACGATGTTCCGCTTTTAACTAGGGGTTGTCCTGTCCCAGCTAACAAGAAGGCTGACAGACGTCGCTGGTGTGACATAAACTATAAAGACAGTACAACTTCAGCTACTTGTCGCCACGCCCACAGCCTCCCTAAAGAGGAGGAGGGGTTGTTGTTGGTCCTTGTTTGCGTTTATCTTGCGACACGTAGCCAAAAGCCAAGTTGGTGGCTCATTTGCCTCTGGTTGTTAATTAACTTGGCCCCGCAGGAGGCTACGTGTCCTGTGCGTGTGGCATGGGAAAGTCCTTGCCACTCAGCTGGCTATCGGAAGCTGTCACTTTTATATTAAATTTTGTAGACAACACATTTCGCTTCTCGCTTTTATTTTGACATTAATATTAATATTCAATTAGGCAAACCAACACACAGCCCTGGGGGCGTCCAATTAATGTTAATTATGCTAAGTAGCAAAGGACACTTTGCAAGTTTTCGTTATTGCCAAGTCAAGTTCTCTTTCTTTTTTTAATTTGCAAATTTGTCAACGCTCATAAATCCCGGCACTTGACCCAGTCCCACCCAAATGGCATTGAATTGATTTGTCTTTGTCCTTGTCCTGGCGTATTAATTGCCCCTAAATTGTCAAGTTCGTAGGCGTTAAAATTCAAATTAACAAAAGCTATTGAAAAATTGCCTCGATTTGGCCGACTGCCTGTTTTGTTTTATATGCTAATTGAGTCGCTGTCGCTGTCAAATTTGCTAAGCTCGAACTTTGTGACAAATGGTACTTTGAAAATGGGCTAAGTAACATTATGAAATAATACATATATATCTGTTCCTTTTTGTTTAAAAAAAAATTCCCAAAAATAAATACAATAAAATATGTAATTTTTGTCAGTTCTCTTTACCCCTTAATCAGGTTATGATGTAGGTTTTATTAGTTCTGTGACAGAATTGAGTAGTGTTGGATTTTCCCTCTCGTTTAACCTTCATAAATGGTAGCCAATGGCAAACAAATGATATTGCTTTTAGCCCAATGTTGTTGCCGCTCGCATGTGCCGCCATTTATAAGTCATGCCGAAGAAAACTCTAAACGTGGCAATCCAGGGGTGACGGGGGCATACTGGGGAGCTGTGCCGAGCACCTGTGTCCGGGTGCCACGCATATTTAAGCATGCCAAAAACTTTTGCGCCCCACGACCTTTTTGGCCAAATAGCAGTCCACAGCGGCCGATTTCAAAATTGAGTTTCCTTTTCGGTTCCGGTCAATGCATACGAGAACTGGGCCAATGGCAATCGCAGCAACAACGCTCGACAGTCGCGCTTAAAAATCACAGGCAGCTAACCATGCAAACTGTTAAATGTTTGCATATCAATCTTAGCCCGCCTTTTGTCGGGAGCTCCTTCTCAGCTGCGCTGGCAAAACGTTACAACTGTTTGGGGCCATTCAGCTTTCAGCCTAAACCAAGTGGGAGCCATACATTTTGCAATGTTACAGTGGCTGCTGTTGCCAAATAACTTCCATTTCGTTGTGCTCCGCTTCCTGTTCCCCAGAGTAGTAGCCAAACCCCAAACAATGAAAGGCATTGCCAACACATTTTCGCCGTGGCCAACAAAAAAAAAAATTACAAAAAGAAAAAAAAGTAACGTATACAAAAAGTTTGCATACGCCAAAAGTCAATTGAAAGGCAGCAGGAGCAACAACGCTTGATGCATTTCCCGCTGTCTGTATCCTGTATCCTTTGCCCTTTAGTCTCTCTACCTGCGCACAACAAACTCTCAGCTTGGTCCTTATAAATAAGTTTTGCAATTGAGTTTGACATACATGAGAATTTGTGTAGGACGATTGCGGGCAAAAGCGTGCATAGACTTGGGACCTGGACTTGGGATACGTTCAGACAGGAGCTGCTTGGCTGCCTGACTGCTTGACTTGATTGATTGTTAAAAATTGTGGGGGCTATGCACGCAACCGAAAAGGTGTGTGGGTTGAAGTGTTAAAGGTTAAACCCATTACTTTGGCTAACACATTATTTTGTGCTAAACGCTCTAGGTTTAGTTTTCAACTTAATTTGCGAATTTTCGAAAGTAGATGAAAAGATGCAGATAAGTTTTTGTGTATAAAGGGGAAAAATTAAGCTTGTTAAAGGAACTATAAAATGTATTTTTTCATTTTGCGAGAGACTTTTGTTAATTGGTATGCTTTAAGTAGTTTTTAAAGCTTTGTAAGAGAAATGAAATTAAGTATACGTAATACGTATACGTAATATTAAAATCTATTAGAAACTATAGTGAGAATGTAAGCTGTTAAATTCTTAGGCATAAATGGAAGTTGTCACAATCTATTTAAAATTTTATTTGAATCAGTTGAAAATGAATGAAAGCAAGTTGAAGTGTTTTTGTCGTGTACGTATTGCGTATACGTAATATTAGAAAACTATAGTGATAATGTTCGCTGTAAAGTTCTTAGACATATATAAATATTGCCACAATCAATGTTAAATTGAATTTGAATCAGCTTGAAAGGAATGAAATCAAGTTGAAGGTTTTCAGTCGTATACGTAATGCGTATACGTAATATTAGAAAATTATAGTGATAAAGTTCGCTTTAAAGTTCTTAGACTTATATAAATATTACCACACTCTATTTTGAATTGTATTTAAATCATATCAAAAGGAATGAAAGTAAGCTGATTTGTTTTAGTCGTATACGTTATGCGTATACGTAATATTAGAAAACTATAGTGATAATGTTCGCTGTAAAGTTCTTAGACATATAGCGAAGTTGCCACAATGTGTTTTAAGTTGTACATGAATCAGTTGAAAAGGAATGAAAGCAAGTTGAAGTGTTTTAGTCGTATACGTAATATTAGAAAACTACAATCAAAATGTTGACTGTCAAGTGTTTACGCAAAGATTTAATCGATATGCGCAAGTAACGAAAATTTTATATATTTCTTTAACTATATCTTTATTTATACTTTTCGATATTCACTCACCTGTAGTCGGCGCTGGCAAAGCAGTTCCCCAGGAAGCGGCACTGAAGCGTATTGCACTGGGCTGTCTTCACCTCGTGCTGAACCTCGTAGGTGATGTTAAAGCCGTAGACGTCGAGCAGACGGTCCAAAGCACGAAGATGCGTGCCATCGAGGGTGGCCATAGTGAAGCGTATCTCCAAGTACTGACTGTTGAACTGCATCCAGGTGACCTGCGTGGCGTCCTCCTCCGTGAGGACGAAGACACGATGGGCGGGCACCTTGAAGTCGTCCGAGTAGTACATGTACTCGGTGAATTTGAGGCCGCCCAGCACGTACAGCTGCGTCAGGTAGATCACGATGGAGACATTGCCCTGCGCGGTCGCTGGCAGCTCGGAGGCGTCAATAATCCAAACACATTCGATGGGCGTGGCGAAGCGATGTGGAAAATTGGGCGTCTGAACGAGCCCATAGCGTGATTTCAGCAGTCCGCCACAGCCCGAAGAGGAGCTTGAACTGGAGCTGGAACTGGTAGCGGAACCAGCGGAATGCTCGCCCACGGCAAAGGCATTCAGGGCAAAATTGTGCTTGGTGGCAGAAAAAGGCGGCGGCGGCGGCAGCGGCACCGCGGGCAGCGAGAATTTCTGTTCCGCGTTGTTTTGCCGCTTGTGGCGCGCATGTTGCAAGTTGTTGTGCTGCAGTTGCTGTTGTTGATTTGTTAACAATGTTGCTGTTGGCAGCAGCATAAGCAGCAGCAGCAATGTTGTCGTCGATAACCCGCCTGCTGTCAGCAGCGACATTGACTTGCCTTTTGTTCGATACTCGTCGCTATCTTTTAGTGTACTTCACCGGGCGGCGTCTCCTGCAGCTGCCGCCTTATCATTTGGCCAGCGATACGCATTCACTAATCTTGACTGTTGCAGTTGCTCGGCAAACTGCGGAATGCTGCAATAGAAAAAACGAGCAAGAAAAATAGCGCGATGAGAAGTAAATTCTTGTTTTTTTTTTTTTCGTTTTTAGGAAAACCATTTTGACAGCTGTCGTTTGCATTTGAATAACTGGCGCTGTCGTTTTATCCAATTCCAGGCAACAGCCGAACTGACCCACACACACACACACACCAGCACTGGAAAATCGTAAACTGGCAGCGTGAAAAAGCAATTTGAAAATCCACTAAAAATGGGAACGCAACGCCACGCATCAATCATGGCCACGCCGTGAAGCTGGCCGCTGCTCATAAAACAAAGGCCCGAAATGCTCGGCACTCGAGCGCTTTTCTTTGTCAACTCTCTCAAATTGTTTTCCCATATTTTGTTGGCACTTGTTTTTCATTTCGTGCTCAAGTCTCATTCGCTACTTCACTTCACTACTGCCTGCTTTTTCCCACTGCCAAATAGCAAAAGCTCTTTAACTGGTTGACTTTTATAGTTTTTTGTCGCCCCCCTTTTATCTTTTGGCTTTTTTTCGAGCGGTTTTAGTGGCAGATTTGCCTCTGTGGACAACGGAAGCTTCTACAAAGCGGTTGAGGCCTATAAAAGCGAGCAACCAAATGGGTAAACGAAAAAAGTAGCTTTGAAATATGCACCTAGTTTATCTAGCTCACTTTATATAACTAAATAGAACTTTTGGAATGTTTTACTTAGGAAGCGTATAAATAATATAAATCTTTAAACATTTATCTACTTCTATTTATATTTGTTCACAATAACTTAACATTTAACTATCTCACCTTAAGATCTACAAATGTATCTTCATGACATTAAACACCAATAAACAGAATTTAATTAGCAGAATAATTAATATCAATGTCAGCTAGAACCAAAATCAGAAAGCCAGCTTATTTAATCACATTCAAATGGATTTAAACAAACACACAAATAATATTTGCAGCATTTAGTGAGCACAAATGTTGGTGGCAAACAATAATTAGAACAAATTTGGCAAAACCAAATCAAATTATAAACAACCAGAATAAAAGCCGCAAATACCTTTTGGCTCAAATGTCATACGGAAAGCTTCTGTGAGTATTTGATCCATAAATTATTGACAGTCTTGAGCTTTGCAATTGACAAGTTTACAGGTGGACAAAAGGGGGTTTACAGGTGGACAAAATTTTGCATATCAAAAAAGTGAGAGTGATAAAATGAAAGATATCCTTTTAACCTTCTGACATATGTTCGTAGTTCATTTGCAAAAGTTTACTCAGAAAAGAAACATAAAATATGCAATTATAAATAATACATTTAAGAGAGATGAAAAACGATATGATTTTTATATGTTAAGAACAAAATGGTTAAATATCTATTTATATTTTGTTTTATGGCATATTTATCTAATAAACCTTATAACCCATGTAAGTTTTCTAACTAACTCTTTACCAACTTATGAAATATAAATTCAAATGGGCTTCAAATAAAAAATGGCAAATTAAAGTGACAAAAAACACATAAAATATATAATTGATAAAATTATAAATATATTTTATATGCTAACCAGTGAACACCTAAACGTTAATTAGTTAATCCATTTTAGTTATATTTTATATAGCTACTACAGAAACAGTTCTTATAGAAAGCTCACATACCCCACTTAGTTTATATGTCTATAGAGAATCTTTTTTTGATTATCCATTTTTAATTTTGATTTACAAACATTTGCTCAAAGCATATTTAATTTATTAAATTAAGGAATGTTTAAATAAATAATATTTGCTGCAATAATTCAACATTTCTGATTGATAACTCAGATTACGACAAACAATATAAAGCGTGGCAAAGAATTTTGTTTCTGTCAATTTGGCTTTAAATTTCACTTGCCGTCTTAAGTCAGGCGCAGATTGAACGTCGCTTTCAGCTTTAAGCAGACGACAAACTTGGCCAAAAAGGTGTCTAAACTTTGTTGTTGCTGCTGATGCTGATGCGGATGGTGCTGCTGATGCTGATGCTGATGCGGATGCTGATGCTGCGTGCGTTAACAAGTTTAATCAAATGACAATGTCGTAACACGTGCATACATTTGAGCGCCCTCGAGGCATAGAAGCCGCTGCCTGCTTGGCTAAAAACAAGTTTTTAGCTGACAACCTTGGCACATGTGAGCACGCAAAGTCATAGGCCTTGTTCCCTTCGCCCCTCTGAGTCCTTGCCAGCCCCCTGGAAGTCCTTCTGCCCTGCCCTCGCAGCGTGCGTAAGCGTACACGATTTTTATTTTCAAATTACTTTAGTTACGCATTTTAAGCGCATAATGAATAATTTTTTTTTTGTTTTGCGTATCGTGCCAGCTAAAAGTTTATTTCCATATTATATCCCAGGAGAGTTTTAAGAAAGTTATTGCGCAATTAGGAAGGCAGATATAAAGGCTAGTTTAAGGCTGAGCTGTAACTAGGTTTTGTATTTAAACACAGGCTAAACTACTGTTATGATAAGCTATCTGTTTTTGAATAGTAAACTATTTGGAGTCACTTCAAAAAAGTATGCAACTAAAAATGTTTTATTTGACTCTTATTTCAATCCGCATACTCTTAGGCAGCCCTATTAAAAATACTCTTACAACAACTCCACACAACAAAAAGGCTTATCAAATAAATGACACTAAATGAGACAATTGGATTAAGAGTAATTAAATAAGCATAATAATTGATAAAGCAGGTGACTGATAGGAAAAATAAAAATAAAAACTGTCATGTGAATAAAGTTAACTTTTAAGTGAAAGTTTAAAATAAATAAAATTAAAAATATGAATTGTTAGAAATTCAATATTCATGTTGTCATTTAATATTTAAGGATATGAATGAATAAATAAATTAACTAACTGAATTTCTAAGCCTCATTAGACAACTTTATAATTTGTTCGCTTACAAAGCAGAATGTTGCTCACAACACAAAATAGTTTTTTCTTAATATCCTATTAATATAAGCGTTACTCTTAATTGCTTTTAATAATTTTTAGTATTTGAAGTAAAGATAAGAATAGACTAAAATATGCCCAGAGCTTAACTAAGAAAGCGAAAGGAATAATAAATTATGTTGTGAACAAAGCTTTTATAAAAGTTAGAATTATTGTTAATATTTACATGCTTGACACATATTAAATGAATAAAGTGTTGTTATTAAATTAAGAGCAATTGATGGTTAAACCAAGTTAAGCTTAAATAGTTATTAGCTTGAAAATTGTGATTAATTTAAAAGGTTTTTTTTTATAATCCCACAATTGCTCTTATATATTGTACATTGGATGTATAAGACCCAAATGCAGTAATAAAAAGGTAGGAAACGTTAATCTTTACTTTTTTAACGTTATATGTTTTTATGTATTTATTACAAATGTGGAAGTTCTTGTAATGATTACTTTGCATTTTTCGTTAATGTATGCAACATTAGAGGTCGCTAATGACAAATAATAATAATAACAAATATTAAAGAAGGAAAAGCTTTTAAGAAAGAAAAATGTTTATGTTTAACTTGCACTTAAAAGGTAATTATTTTTAAGTGTAATAAGTTATATAAATGTACAACAAACCTATTCGAACAAGGCGCCTTTAATAAAGAATATGTTATATAATATAATTATAATAATAATCGTGCACATTTCTAAAGAAAAATACTTTACACTTTTTTTATTGTAGTGGATATATACAGAGTGCCTACATTTTCCAGTGAAATGGAATAATTATAAAAAATAAAAAGCGGAAAAAAAAGACGTCAAAACAATGACGCGCTGCCCCGCACCTGGCCGTTGATAACGGGGCCGGGCATAAAGCGGTATAGCTATAGCTCTATAGCTCTATAGGCGGGCGGGCACTTCAACCTCAACTCAACTCAGATACCGATAAAGAACCCAGCCAGGGCCCCACCAGCTGCTCAGCCGCCGTCGTTGTCGTTGTCGTTGTTGTTGTCGTTGTCGTTGTCGTTGTTGGGGCGTCGAGCAAATTGCCAATTTAAATTGGCCGCGTTAAATTAGTCGAGTTATCAGCCTCCACGGCGGCAGGTGTGTTCGGGTAGTTCGGTGCTCGGTTCGGGCCAAAAGCAAAGGTTGCAATTGTTTGTCATTTGTTGACTGCATTCGTTTATTGCATTTTTTCAAAAGCTGTGACTTTTTTAAAGCACTCAAACGGAAATTATAACGTGCCTAATTGCAGTGCTTGTAACTGTAAAGTTCGAAGCGGAAATGTTTGCATAATAGCCATAATAATATGTGGCCAGTGGCTTGTGGTTAGAAGAACATGACCGTTTGGCGTGTCCGTTTTAAGTGGTTTGTTGAAAAGTGAATGAAATGAAATTCGACAGCTTAACACATATACCAATAACAGTGTGTGAGTGTGTGTGTGAATGTTATCGCTGTCCATGAAAATTATAGAGCAAATTCGATAAGAAGTTGGTTCTTTGCCAGTCGCTGCTATAACTCTGATCTGTGCTGTCAAATGCTTTGCCGTAGTCCATGTATTTACCTAACAAACAGCACACTCTGCAAATCAATCACATTGCGCCCTGATATGTTTATCTAATCAAAAGAAATAATTTTTTTTTTTCTTTTTCTTTTGGTTTTCACTTTAAATCGAAAATCAAGTGTTTTTGTTTTAAGTGTTAGCCAAAAATCAGAAATCATATTTACTTAACTTCAGCTTACTTAACAAAAGTTAACACTAGCTTCTTTTAACTTATCAAAAACGAGTTAAACTTTAATGTAATCATCTGAATTACTGCAATTGTTTTGTTTGTTGTTAGCTGTGCAAAACCTTTTGGCCACAATCAGTTTCGAAGTTTCGAAGAACTTACGAGGTCAATACAATAGAATTTAAAATTCTTACATTGTGTTGGATGATTTGTGAAAATGCAATACAAGCACAGAACCTTGGGAAAATCGAGCCAAAGAAAACCCTCAAGCAAGAAATAGAAAAAACAAAAAAATAAAAAACATTCCGCTGATAACTGCAAAACGAAATGTCAATAAAATAATATAAATGACGGACTCGTGACTCTTGTGGATCGTTCGTCGATTGGGTGGCAAGAAAAGTGAAATACAAATGGAATGTTGGAAACCGAACAGCAACAACAACAACAACAAAAACAACAACGAATGCTTTCCTTTTGTTTAGTTTTCGATTTGCAATATAGAATTGTTGTGTTCTCCGCGCTGTTATCTTTAGAGATGTCGAGAATGATAAAAACGATATCTTATAGGTAGCAAAATGCAAGCAGAAAACTATACAAAAATAGATACGTGAAGAGCAGTCCGAAAAGTTGGTCAAAACGAACCCAAGCGGCAATTCTAGTGGGCTAACAGCTATTGGCCAAACAATGAAATCCCCCGCATAAATAGAAAACAATTAAGTATTTTCAATGATAAGAGATGCACGATAACAAAAAAAGGCCCACTTCCATTGTGACTCATGGCCCGAGGCGAAGGCTTTTGACTAATTAGCTTACCCGTTGGCGATGCGTGAAAATTATGAACTTTACTTTACAACTTTTGCTTCAAGCCAAAAAATATATCTGATGAAAAGCGAAAAGCGAGTTTTCGTTTTGTCTGTGTTTGACAAATTGCGAATTTGCTTTGAATACAACTTCTCCATAGTTCCAGTTAATGAAATAAAAATAAAAAATGTAATTTAAAAAGCTTTTGTTCCAACAAAATAAAAGTTTAATTAAATATGGTTTAACAACGTTTAATTCCGCTTTGTTTTCAATAACGCAAAGTAAAAAAAAAAAAAGAGTCGCGCCAAACGAAATCAGCGCACGGAAGAATCAATATTTATTTCCATGTTTTAGCCGTAAAAGCGCAACAAATCAAATAGGCCGCCATAAATCTAATCAATTTAAAAATAAATATATAGTCTGGCGCTGCAGATAACGCGCCAAGCGCTCAAAGTGTACTCGATGACAGTGCGCGAAAATCCAATCCAATCCAATCCAGACCAGACCAGACCATATAGATATATTCAAATCGAGTCACTGAATCGAATTGAGTGCTAAAAATAACAATAATCGAGACAATCGCGTACGAGTTACAGTTACATTTGCAGCCGAATGCAACAAATTTACGGCGGCAATTAAAGCTGCCGACCATAAATCACAATTTGTGGCAACAGTTATCAAAAGCGGGTTAAGGCCCGTTAACCGCCATGCTTTATTTACAGGCACCTATCACAATAGCAATCACAATAATAGTAGTATAAGTAATAACAATAACAATACCACCAACAAAAGATGTGCGATAAATATGCTAAAATAGTAGCTGACAACTAAACACAGCAGGCAGCAAATAAACAACAACAACAAAACAAACGGCCCAACTACTTATTTGACTGGCGCCCAACGTGTGAGGTTCAACGCAACTGACCCCTGAACCCTGACCCCGTCACCGTCACCGTCGTCGTCGCAAATATGGCCTGCTTTCCGCGACTTTTCCATCATCGGAGTAAGAACAAATTTACGCCTGCCCAAGATGAGAACACCGACACCATACTCAACACACAAGATAGCCCCGTGGTGAGTTTCACACACACACAAACACACACACACATACATATGTTGTTGCCGATAAGCAGCGCACACTGATAAGTTGATTAAGTGTTTAATTAAGTTAGGCGGCGGGGGAAATAGAGGAATATCATAGCTAATGGTAGAATTAAGCGCGACAAATAATACTAAGGCTGACTAAAACAGAAAACACGTGTGTTATCGTTATCAACTGTGACGTTCACTTTTTAAATGCTCCATTATCATAACAAAAAAAAAAAAAAAAATTCAAAGAGATATAATACTAAAAAGAAATAAATTACAAAGCTTCGACTTAAGCAAGCCTATTTTAACTGGGTTATAGTTAAAGTCATAAAACATTAAATACTCTTATATATAAGCACTTGATTTTCATTATCATTTTGTGACGTGCACTTCATATCTATCAGACTCGTGAGTATTTAAGCATAGACAGATTAATGCGATTCTACAGTTAATAGCTTAGTTTTTGGCTTTTGATAAAGGCGGTTCTTTTTTTGCCTTATTTGAGATTGCATCAAATTGTTACATTTGTAAGCCGTGTTTGTATTTTATGTTAGCAAGTTTGATTTGCATGTACTCTCAACTTGAAATTGGTTTAAGCAAATTACCAAAAGCACATAACATAATCATACAAATGGCCTTCGAGCGTTTCCCTTTTTATTATTTGTTATTTTTTTTTTTTTGTTTTTGGCAATCTCAGCACTTCATAAGCACACACATTAAATATGCAAAAATATGATAAGCATATGAATATATAGGTGCTGGGTGGAATCTCATGCATAAATCGAAGCACAAATAAGTAGCATAAATATGCACAAGCTATCTGTGGTGAATGCGGCCTACGACTATCGAATGCCTGTCAGTGCTGTCAGGATGCCAGGATCATCGACTATGATTGCACAGGCACAACCTGCACGTTGTTCCCATACGCAGTTCAAAGTCAAAGTCGTCAAACAAACAACGCCCCTGGGACGAATAAATGCAATGCGTTCGGCAAATACAAATACAATAAAAAAAAAAACATATATCGTGTTATTTTTTTTTTTTTTTTGTTGGCAACGATTAAGACATTTCAAATGCCGAACTCAGATCAGAACCGCGGGACTTTCGCTTTTCCGCCTCGAGTGCTTTTCGCACACAACGTTTTCGGCGGTTTCCGTGGGAAAACGGAAAACCTGTCAAAGTGTCGTCGTTTAATGCTGATTAGCATATCAAAGTGGAGACAACCACGCGACCTGCATATTGACATGTGTTTATTTATGCGGCTTGTGGGTTGCCCAACAACAACAACAACAACAGCAACAGCAACAACTCTGTTACTTTTTGGCCTACCCCAAAAAAGGTTTGAATATTTTATTGGCCGCATGCCTGTGTCTGCCAATTGAGCGATAAGACGCTCTGTTATTTTACGGGTGGCGGCGCCGGAGGACAGGACGGATTTTAAAAAGCTTTCAAGTCAAGCCTAAGCCCGCAATGAATAAGTCACTAATCGCTGGTCCTCTAACTCTTCTAGCAGCTTAAACGAAATCTATCAAAAGCTATTTTGTTTAAAATTTAAGAACGGGAGCTATTTTGGGTATTTATCATTTAATCATTTTGATAGCTAGAGATATTGATATAGAGATTAGTGAAAACTGTTTATATTGCAAATTTAATAAAGTATCTTACAATTAAAGCCAGCGCATTCCTCGTTTTTTGCAATAGGTATTGACTTTAATCAGAAAATAAATCTGATTCGTTCTCGGAAGATATTTTATTAGCAATTATGCAGAAGTACTTAATAATGCACCTGTTATTTGCATACTGTCTGATAATACCTATATAGAAATAAATGGGGAATCTAGAGCGTGTCTGCAATATTAAATATTTATTTAAATTAATTTAATATAATTTATTGAATGTATTTAATATTAATAAAATCTAACTCGTTATTTTATACATTTATTAAATTATATCCAATAATATTTTCATCAATACTTTTGTTGTTGCTTTTAAATAATTTCATATTTAAGTCTTAAATAATATTTCATGTATTCTCAGTTTATTGCCGTTTTCCAAAAACACTTACTTCTTATTTATTTTTAACACATTTTGTTGCTTGTTTCGTCATAAAACAAAAAAGATTTTAATGTATTTTCTTGCTACTTCGCAAAAAACATTTTTCTATCTTTAGCAAGTGCACAAACAAAAAAATGTAAATAAAAACACAGAAGTTATAAGAGCAGCAAACTTAAATAAAACTAAACAAGGCGAATTTAAAATACTCTTTGTAAAACTTTTTTAAACAAATCAGTATATAAAATTTATACATTTAAATACAAATCTCAATATGCAAATGTTTGCAGTTTATAAATAATTAAGATAAAATATAAAAAATTAACTAATTACATTGCAACTCAGTGCATATAACTTTCTAAAGAAGAGTAGTCAATATATATATATACATAATCTCTTTATACCCCATCTATAGATATACGAGCCACAATTATTATTTATTTTGAACAACGTGCGTGCAAATAAAAGCTGGTAAACAAAGAAAACGTTGCTGATAAAGCTGTGGGCCAAGTTGGGGGCTAGATATTAAGATGTTACTGGCAAAAAGTCAATAAGTAAATGTATATACATAATAAATATATATGTGTATATATGCATATACCCTATGACTAATGCGTATGTATGTATAAAGCAGATAAGTGACGAATTTGGCAGTCATAACTAATAGAAACTTAAAATGAAAAGCTTTGCCCGCGATAGCTTTATAAAAGAGGAAGCCAACACACACACATCACACATCACACATACACACACACTTATGCGTTAAGCATATCAATCCGATAAAGCCATACGAAAATCCTCAGCTGTCATATATAATCAAAAGTGTGGAAAAGCCCCTCGCACAGTATTTTTTTTTTTTTTATTCGTCAGCCGGATTCAAACAAATGACAGTTTTGTATGCAATATGAAGAGCAAAGCTGGAAAAGTATGAAAAATCTTTTGCCACAAGTCTAATGCGCCCACAATACACAATACAGATACAAACGCGTATAGAAACATATTTATAAAGCCAGCACAATGGCCATTTGTTGTTGTTTATTGAGGCTCAATGGCGGGATAAACTGGCAACTGTGGCAGACATTAAACTGCACGGCTCTTCGCATTTATCAGCAGTGTCAGCAGCAGATTGATTTCAAAGCAACGGACACACAGACAACACCAGCACAACTACACACACACACCCATACACACACACTCGCACACACACTCGCACACCCAGCGACCCGCAGACAGACAGCAAAAGCAACCGGCATTATTTGCTTACTTTCACAGATTGTTTGGGTTTTTTTTTTCATTCTTTCAGTCATTTTTTTTTTGTTCTGTTTGCAGTTTGAAATTGTTGTTCTTTTCGCTGTCATATATTTTAGATTCCCTTTGTTAGCAGAGACCGACCTGTTGACGTTTGACGCGTTTCGCCATAGTCCATAGTGAATGAACCTAAATTATGTTGGACATAAATCTCCGTCGACAGTCGGGGTTCAAGTCATTTATATATGTATATATACATATATACTGGCGATTAGAAACTGAGTTTTATATTGGTAACATATAAAATATATATCGAAAAAGTCTTATGGTAAAATTATCTAACTGTTTTTTTAAGAAAA
Organism: Drosophila lacertosa; assembly: GCA_004143845.1. Classification (NCBI taxonomy): domain Eukaryota; kingdom Metazoa; phylum Arthropoda; class Insecta; order Diptera; family Drosophilidae; genus Drosophila; species Drosophila lacertosa. The sequence continues at coordinate 7,090 of SCDZ01000489.1, read as the reverse complement.
CAATTTTAGTTTTTATTATAAAGATTTCCTTAGCGAAACTTGTTTATATTTGCAGCATATAATTGAAAAACTTTTTTATAAAAATTTGGATTAGTTTTTAACGATTACTTGTTCTTATTTTTGTTTAGTAACTAAATTAAGTTTCTTGTCTCGGAGAAGAAATGAGAAATGGTTCTATAAATCGACATTTTTAGTGGGTTTGGATGTGCTGATATTGAGTTGAAAGTCAGCTTATAAATTTAATTCAAGTTGTAAATAATAACCAAATAATTAAATCATTTAAGAGAATATAAATCTAAATCTTAAAGATATTCAGAAGGTCGCCTGTCTAGACTTTTCTTCTAAAATTAACGAAAAAGATTTCCTGAAATTTTTAACACTTTTTCAATAGTGAGCAAAAACAAGTTAGTATTTTATATCTGTATAGATTAAACAAATCATACTTTAATTAAAATGTATCTTAAACTATGTATACTCTATACTCTTTAATCCTCAGTTTAGTTTCATTTAAATTTCTTTATATTTTCAGCAAATCGGGCTTTATATACGACGTGAGGAGAAACCACTTTACTCACCCATCATTACGCCCAGCGCCAGTGAGGTGAGTCCTTTGTCTTTATATAAGGCTTTAAAACTTAATTTAGTTAGCCGAGCACTGCTTTAGCACAAAATTCACGGGTCCGAGGGCATTCACTCAACCAATCCAAGCGTTTACTGCTTGTCTTTGACAAACTCAATTAATATTTACACACATGTTTCTTATACTTTCAAACGAAATGATGCTAACAACAACAACAACAACGACAACGACACAAAACACTTGTAAATATGTGAACAACACAACAACAACAACAACAACATAAACAATGCCCCACGGACCCATTTTTGCACCCCGCACTTTTGTTTGTCTTTGTAAATGTTTGGGCGCACTTTCCGCACCTGGTTACCCTCCCCCACCTGGGGCCACATTAGGCACAACTGCAGCGCCTAAAACAACAGTCGGCCAGCTTCTCCTCCGGCCCGCCTCCGCTTCAGGCCGTAGCCGAAAATGTGGTCAACACCAGCAACAGCAACAGCAACAGCAACAGAATTCCTGATGGTAGCGACAGCGTCGGGAGACAAAAGGAGCAGCATCCAAAGAAGTTTCGTTCGCATATAGGCAGACTTCAGGCCGAGGACAAAGAAAGGGAGAAGGACAAGACTTTGGCAGTTAATGGTGGCGCAATTAATGTCACACGTACCAATTCAAAATTAAAGCCCGTCAAAGAGCGTCGTCCGACGGCATTGCCCACCGAGGCGCCCAACGTCGATGGCCATCAACGTGATGACGATGCTGATGCTGATGCTGCTGCTGATGCTGATGCTGCTGCTGCTGCTGATGGTGAGCTGGCGGTAAAGGAGGAGCTGTTGCTGAAGCTGCAGCTGCAGCTGGGCGTCGATGTTGTGGACGGCAAGTCAAAACTCAAAGAGAATGTGAATGGCATAATTGATGAGAGCAAGGACAATCAGGCTGGCAAAACGCCGTCCACAGCAACGCCCTCGATATCCACACCGACACCAACATCAACGGAGGCGAATGTAAAATTTTTCATTGGTCACACACAGGAACTAAATACCGATGACACTTTGTCCTGGCACAGCAACGATGCCAACAACAATGCTAACAGCAACAAGCTGACAAATGGTACATTACCGCAAGGACATGAATATGGACAACGACTGACAGAGTCTGCAACAACAACAACAAGGACACCCGCAAAAAGCTGCAGCAATGTGTCACTCAATTATCTAAGAAGGTCGAAAAGCACGATAGCCACCAATGAGCAGACAACAACCACCAACAGTCAACGGCGACGTGTCTCCACCATGCCCGTTATTAACATACCGCCGCCGCCGCCGTTGCCCCTCGAGCTCCTCAGGCCCGTTACTCCGCTGCATTTGCGCAAGAAACGAAGTGCGGAGCGTCAGACGACACCGTTAGATCCGACGGATCCAGTTGCCGCCTCGGAAACCCCTGCGAACAGTCAAGTATGTAATGAACCCGTTGAACACTGAATTCTGTGGTTGCCACTTTTCGTGTCGTTGGTTAAACCGAAACAAAGATGGTCCTCAAACTCTGCATTCCAGTGGGAACAAGAGTGTGTTGTGGCAGCTCCTGAATTTGTCATTGTTGGGCTGAACTGAACTGATTGGGAACTGTGTGGGAATTCTTGGTCTATGTCCGAGTAAGAGACACAAAAATTATCAGACTCTCGCCTAGCATTCTTGAATTCAGTATAAAGCAATACTGTAATAAACTTTTGCCTTTCTTATTCCCCTAATATTTTCCATCCATAAAAGTAACGAATTGTTTCAATTATGGAGAGCTTAATTATTGCCTTACTCGAATTTATAAAAATTTTTTAGTTTAACTTCATTATTAAATTATGTGCTGTATTTAAGTCTTGTATTAACAGAATTTGCATTTAAAGAAAATGTTTTTCAACTTGATCTTAATTCGATACCTTTTGTGCTTGATTTAAGTATTCTGCGTTGGAGTTTATAGATAATCTCAATTATTATTAAAATTAATAATCGTTTCAAGCATGCAAATCTTTACTATCCTCAACTTAAAAACTGCTGCCTTAAATGACTTCGTTACTTTTCTTATTCACATGTTTTCAGCTGCTTTCAATTAAGATATGTTTAATGCAACAAGATTTCTTGATGGTAAAATCAAGTATATAAAAGAGAATTTATTACAAAGTAATATAATATCTTTGCTGTAGAGTTGCTAGTTTAACAATTTTAAATTATATGCAACAGCTTTCCATTCATTCTTAAATTTGTATTAAATTTAGAACACCTCAAGGCAACCCACAAATTCTCTCTCTCATTTTCTCAACTCACCGAGTAAAATGTGCAGTAAATTTTAGTAGAGCAACATAACTTTGTTAACCTGGGCCCGGTAGTAGTAACTAAGTACTCATTGTTAATTAAATAATCCCCTCAATGCGAACATACAACAAAAATAACAATAGGGAATAAAACTCGACAGAGGGAAAAACTGTGCATATTATTGTGCAAACAGGTTGTGTGAGGGGCAAGTTGGAGGATTCCTCGACATGCTACTAATTACAAACGAAATGTTAATTGTTTGGCAACAGACATGAACTCTAACTTTGGTCCAACAAAACGAGGCAACAGATAAAACGGTTGTTGCTATTTCCCTTTATCTTAAATGCAGCTGTTGCCATTTCTCTCTCTCTCTCTCTTACGGGCCGGCCAAGAACTTGGCCCCGATATTTACCTGAACCTTTGCTAACTGTTGCTGCTGAGCTAGCGAATTTGGCCAAGCCGCAACTACATTTTGGCTGACGCCATCCTTAAATTATACGACCTGGCCTTATCCTTTGAGCCGCCTACGTGCAGCGACTGTTTCGGCGATAGTTTGGCCGGAAATGCTTATAATGGCTGCGATTCCGTTGTGGAATGGAGGTAAATATTTAATGGCAAGCCTCGCGGGTAAACATCATTATTGTAGCTCGTAAAATCTTTAATTCACCAAGTAAACTTCTGTGTGGGGTAAATAGTAGAAAGCCTACGTTGTCAACTAGGTGCCCCTTGTCGAGCTAATCTCGTGACTGTCCACGAAATAGCCACAAAACTCAGTTGACCAGCACAGTTTAACAATTGGCAACCAGCGGAAAAACAAACAGCTAAATAACGAAATGTTTGATTTTATTTGCTTAATTTTCGGCGCCAACCGCATTGATTAGGACGAAATGGCCAAGCTGGAGGACAGTGACAGAGGCAGCAGGAGTGGAAGCAGGAGCAGCATTAGCTCCGCAACGAAAACACATCGCGTGGAGGGTGGCCTCATTTTTGTGCGACCAAATTTGCCCGTGCAGCAGAATATTGAAATCGAATTTAATGCAAAGGACGAAGCGTAAGTCGAAGGTAAACAACTCTTTTTGCTGATTGACCCACATATGTTTTTTTTCTTCCAGCACACGCAATCTCATACTCAATGCAATCGAACACAATGATTTCCTCAATAATCTAATGGACAAGGAGCGCAAGGACATGGTCATCAATGCAATGGCCCCGGCCAGCTACAAAAAGAACAGCTACATCATCAACGAGCACGACGAGGGCTCCGAGATTTTCGTCTCCGCCGACGGCTACTTCGATGTGATCCAATCCGGCCAGCATGTGGGCAACTTTGGCCCAGCCACCGTCTTTGGCGAACTGGCAATACTCTACAATGCCCCACGCAAGGCCACCATAAAGGGTAACTCTTCCTAATCTTCCCAATCTCACTTGCCAGTTTCTAAGTGTCCTTTTTCCCGACAGCGGCGACCGATGCTCGAGTTTGGAAGATTACACGAGAAACGTTTCGTGCCATCATGCAAATCTCGGGTTCCAGGGAACGAGAGGAGAACCTGCAATTCCTACGCTCAGTTCCCATTTTGCACGAGCTGGAGGAGAGTCTGCTCACCAAGATTGTCGATCTGTTGCAGCGGGTAAGTGATTGTCCTAATAGGGTAAGGATTTGTTCTCTTCACAAAAATGTCCTTCTAGAAATTCTACGAGACAGGCAGCTGCATTGTTCGCGAGGGCGAAGTGGGCAACGAGTTCTTCATTATACGCGGCGGCACTGTGACCATCAAGAAGAAGAACGAGGCTGGCCAAGAGCAGGTGGTGGCCAAACGCAAGCGTGGCGACTACTTTGGGGAACAGGCTCTGATGAATGCGGACGTGCGACAGGCCAGCGTCTATGCGGACGCACCGGGAGCCGAGGTGCTCAAGCTGGAGAGAGAGTGAGCCGAGGAAGCATAAACCCGATTAATATCCATTCTAATAAAGGTTTTTCCCTCTCTTGCAGAGCTTTCACCAGCTACCTGGGCACCATAAGGCAGCTGCGGGAGAAGCCTCAAGAGTTGGCCACCGAAAATGGACGCTCGAGCAATAAGAGCGCTGAATTTGATAACGAACACGCGCACATTGCCATCTCGGATCTGAAGAAGGTGGCAACGCTGGGCGCAGGTGCTTTTGGTCGTGTCGATCTGGTAACGCACGGCAATCAAATTTTCGCACTGAAGATCATCAAAAAGATCGAGGTGATCAAACAGGATCAAATCGAGCATGTCTACAACGAGAAGAATGTGATGATCAAGTGCCGCGAATCGCCCTTCATAGTGCAGTGAGTAGATCCTAGTGAATCCTTTTAATAATAAAAGACTTAAGCTGTTCCTTTTGGTAGACTCTATCGCACGTATCGCAATGAAAAGTATGTTTACTTCCTGATGGAGGCCTGCATGGGCGGCGATGTCTGGACGGTGATGTCAAAGCGTCAATATTTCGACGACAAGACAGCCAAGTTTATAGCAGGCTGCGTTGTGGAAGCCTTCGACTTTCTGCACGCCCACAACTTCATCTACAGAGACCTCAAGCCGGAAAATCTAATGCTCAGCAGCGATGGCTACTGCAAGCTGGTAAGTCAACTTTTCCTTAAACAAAACAATTAGCTAAGCTAAACATATTTTTATTTTGTTTGTTTTGTTCAGGTTGACTTTGGTTTTGCCAAGTACGTGCGTCCCAATGAGAAGACCAACACATTTGCCGGCACGCCCGAATATGTGGCGCCTGAGATTATATTGGATCGCGGCCACGATCGCGCCGTGGACTATTGGGCACTGGGCATACTGGTTTATGAGCTGCTGGTGGGCAAGACGCCGTTTCGGGGCGTCAATCAAATCAAGATCTACCAGAACATACTCAGCGGCATCGATGTCATCCATATGCCCTCGCGCATACCCAAGTCCGCCCAGCATCTCATCCGGCATCTGTGCAAGCAGCTGCCCGCCGAGCGGCTGGGCTATCAGCGCAAGGGTATTGCGGATATTAAGCGGCACAGTTGGTTTGACAATCTGGACTGGACGCGACTTAGGCAGAAGCAGATGCCGTCGCCGATAAAACGGTGCCTGAAGAGTTTGACAGACCTGCAATACTTTATGCCGCTGGGCGTGGAAAATGATTACGAGCCCTCCGAGGAGCTAAGCGGCTGGGACAAGGACTTTTGAGGCTCAACCGCAGACATTTGTATATATATATATATATTGGTTAGCGAATAAGTGTCATAAGTTGTAAATAAATTGATATTACGATTGTTTAACAGAAGCTGCGAATGCCCAATCATCAGCTTTATTTGTTTTCGCCACTTCAATTAAGAGTGCAAACTAAATGTTGTTGCTGTTGTTGGCAAAGCGCAGCCAAACAGACAACACACTCTACAAGAGTCGGGCCGAGCCACAAGAATAAATAAACATTTTCAATTAAACGCTTTTAGCGAGCTTTTCGCTTTTCGCTTTTCGCATTTGCCTTTCGCTTGTGGCGAATTGTTTTCAAAGATTGTGTCCAAAGTTTGCTTTTGTTACCAGCCAGCTTTAACTTTGCTGCACTTTGTTGCCAGTTGCTTTAAAACAGTTCGTGTCGTGCCCATTGTTGTCATCATTATCATCATCGTCATAAGCTGATGGCCAGAGTCATTATTACCCACATGCCGTTGACATTCATTTGTATCTTACAGATACTTCTAAAAGCACATCCAATATAATTGCATTGTGCGCATGTGGCTTCCTCTATGCAGCACAGCCCAACAACACAACGCCACGTGGGGCATGCTGCATATGACACAAACTTTATTGTTTTCGAATATAATAATAAAGTGCAGCTGCCTGCCTTGCGGTTGCCAACATGGTTTTCCAACTCTAGACTAAAACCAACAAGTGCCACAAAGTGTATATATGTGTGTGTGTGTCTGCGTGTGTGTGTGTGTGTGTTTTGTGTGTGCAAATATGAAACGGAGTCAAGTGCAATTATGCTAACTAAAGGTATTTATATCATGTCTCATACTGTTGCAATGCTTTTGTCTATTGTTCAACGAGTTCAGCTCGAAATTAAGCAAAGTCTGAATGATAATAACAGAAATACAAACATATAAAATTATGTACACTAGTCGGCATAATTATTTTGACGAAAAACAAATGGTGCAATTTTGTATGTAACTTCACTATAGTTTAATATAACTCAATGATTTTTTTTTCAT
>SCDZ01000488.1:0-55342 GCA_004143845.1 Drosophila lacertosa | reverse complement strand
TAATAATAATAATAATAATAATAATAATAATAATAATAATAATAATAATAATAATAATAATAATAATAATAATAATAATAAAAATAATAATAATAATAAGTAGATAAAATAAGTTTTTTTTTCTATTTATTAATTCAATTTAGCTTAAGTTATTTATATAAGTTTATATAAGAAAAAAAAATTAACTTAAGAAAGACAATTGTGGTTTTAAACTGTTTTTAAATGTGCCTCTATTTATTCATTTATATTTATACCAACACAAATTTAAACTTTTTTTAAATATATTTTTATACATATATATATATTGCAAAATTTAAACAAAAAATTAATAACAATAATATTAATTTTTTTTGAACATTATTAATTTTTAATTTTTTATAAATTTTGTTGTTTACTTTTTGTTTTGGTAAAAACTTTGAGTTCTTAATGAGCAGCCCTCTCTTATGCCAGTTTTTTCTTTAGGTTCTTAAGTTTTTCTCTCTGCTAATGGACCGATTGTCGTGTCTTCTCCTCGCCTCCAAAAGGGAAGCATTTGAGCTGTTTGGCATAAGTATGATAAATATGGTTTCGTATTTGGCTGACAACTCTTTCAATTGTGGTTTCAACATATGCCCCATTGTCAGGTTGTTGACAGCTGTCAAATGAATTCTGAGCTGGGAAGAACACCTTAATTTGAAGAATATATTCTTGAGTAATTAGGTGAGTGGAAGTGAATAAGCGATTTAAAGCTATATACTATTATAATAATATTCTTGTCTTGTTCTCGTGACAAATTAAAAAATATCCTTTTATTAAAAACGAAGTAAAATTTAAAACAATTCAATATTAAATTCATTTTAAGAGCTATATAACTATATAGAGCTATTCTATTAATCGAAATTTTAAAAAGTCTGCATTTTTTCCGTTGCAGACACATTTTTTGCCACCCACAAATTGAAAACCAGACCCCAAACCGACTAACCAACAAAAATGCCACACCAGAAACTCAACAATTTTCAGTTGGGGGTGTAAACTGGAAGAAAAAAACAACCGTAAACAAACAAATGCCTCATTACATGCGAAATTAAATTTAAATGTTTGCTTAATGTGATTTTAGAGTTTGGCCTTAGGGCCACAAGGCGATCAGGGTAGCTAAAAAAAAAAAAATAAATAAAAAAAGGTACAAAAATAAAGCAGAGCCAAAAGCTAAAGCAAACAGAGACCCAAGCACATAAAATATAATTTCATTTTTGGAAGCCCTGGGCTAACCAGGGCGCAACATTCCAAAATGCTTAGAAATATTTCTGGTATTTTATTTTATTTTATTTTATTCTTTCGTCGTTTTTTTTTTTGCAGTTTTCTCTGCCCTGCGTTGTTGTTTTGCGACTGAGTAGAGAAATTAGAATTTGCGGGTGTGTGTGTGTGTGTGTGTGTTTGTGTGTGTGTGTGTCTGCGGTCGCCGGTGGAAGCCATCGCATTTCCTATGCCCCTGACACCCTGTAATCCCGCCCTTCTCACACTTTGCGACAAAAATTTAATATATTTTTCTTGGGTGTCAGGGAAAATAATCATAATAATTTCAATATTTTTGTCAGCTTGACGCTTGACAAGCGCGACTGCGTTTATTTGACAGGGCTTAGACAGACAGAGTGAGAGAGAGAGAGAAAGAGTGAGAAACGTTGGCTCAATTAAAACATTATTTTGGGTAAAAAAAAAGAAGATGATATTCTAAAATTTGCGTTTGCCATAAATTAAAAACTTAATAACGAGCGTGGAAGTCGAAGCCAGGACACGCCAGGACATGCCCAATACGTATGCGTGTGTGTCCTGTGCGCCTCGCTGCAATCCCGGCCGACACTCTGTCTCCCTCTCTCTCTCTCTCTCTCTCTCTCTCTCTCTCTCTCTCTCACTCTTCGGTGTGCACTCTCATCCTGCGGCAGCAATAAATCGCTAACAGCAAATAAATCAACGCGCATAAATTCCAATGTTCAGCGACGAGCCTGACCCGACTTTATTTACGACATTGCGACAAAGACACTTACGGCAAAAAATGTGCAAAATGAGAATAAATAAAAAAAATAATAATAAATAAAATAAAAATTGAACACATGCAACTGCTCTGAAAACGGATTCCAATTTGTACGCAATGCATTTTCTTTTAATACAAAAAGCCTTTTTTGTTGAGTTAGTTGACTGACTTACTTTAAATTGGGATACATAATAAATAATTAATAGTTGCTATTTTTAGTTTTGTTAAGAATATAGTTGTATTTCTATATTTGAAAGCATTTTTTAAATATAAATTTTATATTTATTATTTTTATATTTTGTTATTGCAATCTCTTATTAAAATATTATACTTAACATCTTTATTCTAGTTCAAACTATAAATTGTCAGATTTATTTTTAAATATATATATTTTTGTATGTTTAAATCATACATTTTTATATAATTTTTTTAAAGTATCTAAAAAATCATTTTTTTTATTTTAAATCAAATTTTTGGAAATCGATTTTAACATCTTAAAAATAAATTTTTTGCATTTTCGTAAATTATTTTAATTTTATTTTAATTTTTCTGGGAATCTTATTTAAAACCTTCAACACAATTTAAGCAAAAATCAAATAAAATTAAATATTTCTCTTAATTTTTGGAGCACAATTTAATCAATTTGATATCGTACTATAAATATTTAATACACTATTTATATTAAATTCTTTTTACATGTATATATTATTTTGTATAAATGAGTTCATTCCCGAATAAAGCAATTAATTATACTAAAAATTATAAACCCATTTAAAATAACTTAAAAGTCATTTGAATAAAAAACTATATTAAGATTTATATGTGAATAAATGTGAACGAATAACGAATAATTCGCATTCAGCATTCGGAGCTGTGAGGCAAATGAACATGAAAAAGGTTGACCTCAGTGTCCCTGTCGTCGGCAATATGTTGGGACTCAGAGATGCGAAGGGAAAAGCTGGAGAAAAATGTCAGATACGTTGGTTAACCGAAAGCAGTTGCCAAGGGTTAAACGGGTTAACCCCAGTGTAGAAAATGGTAGTTAAAACAGAGAGACAGCAAAGAAAAACAACAACAATAACAACAGCAACAACAAGATGTGTGAGTATATTTGGCATATTAAAACAAAAGGATGCCGTGTGCTAGCCAAATAGACAAAAGGATTCACACACACACACATGTAAGTCCGCCAAATCAAGCGTTGATTTATGTGGCAAGAAAAACTGAGAAAAACTAACATAGCGCACATATTAACACCCCTGTAAAACTGTAAAACCGCCGTGAAAAGTCTATGGCGTGGCCGGAAAAGCGAGAGTCAACAAATCATAAGGCAGCAGTAGCAGAAGAAGGAGCAGGAACAGGAGCCTGTGCCAGGATCCTGAACCCGTTGGGCTAACCGAGCAACTATTAGTTGCGCCACTCGGCGCCGCATTTCCAGCAACAACAACAACAACAACAACTATGGTGATAATTTATTTATTTGGGATTATTTATTGCACATACATCATAATTTTGTGCCACTGACGGCAACGCCCTGAGACGGCCGAGGGGTGGGCAGGGCAGGGGGGGGGGGGGAAGTATATTTTATTACCATTTCTTGTAGGTACGAGAAGATAGATTCCATTTTTTTTGTTTTGTTTTGCCATATCCTCAGCTCGATAAGCGGCCGGCTCAAGGATATAGCGAAGCAGCCGAAGAAGAAATATAACTTTTAACAATGAAGGATGAGCCATAAATTAAAAATTCCAAACTTCAAAAAACGTAACAATAAATACACGATACAACAGCAAAACCGACCGAGGACATGCAGTTGATTTATTTGTTCCTTTGGCAAATCCGAAAACAGAATCCGAACCCAGCCCAAGGAGTCGCAAGGAGTCGCAAGGAGTCTGCCAAGGTGCCGCTCGAAGAGACGGAAGTATTTATTTCATAATCGTTATAAAGTAATGAAGAAAATGCCGCCAATAAAACGAGAGCCTAGGCCAACTAGCTGGGCAGATCATTTACACTGATCAATGGAGAATTTTTTTTTACTATATATAAAAAATATACAAAATGTAAAAAAAATAATTTGCTTTTGACACATTTGGCTAACTATTATGAACATTTTTTATAAATTATTTAAAACTTTATTTTGTACATTAAATGTTCTATTTTTAATATATTTGAAGGATCTTAATGAAGCCTGAAATACTTAAAAAGTATTTAAATTATCAAAAACAATATAATTAATTTTCCTATATAATTTAAAGAACTTAGAAGTATTTTATAATTTAAGAAAACTTGATATGCTTGGTATATTTATTTAAAAACAAAAATTGTGAAATTTAACTATTATTGCATTTAAATGTAAGTTAAATTATTATAAAAATACATTTCCGAAGATTTCTTCCAAAGCACATCCAAATTTTCAACTCTCAATCACAGCTCAAATATAAATGATATATCAACGACGCAAAAGATGAAAAAAAAATGTAAAAACCAAAAACATATAAAAAGGCGCATATTAAATTCCTATAAAATCAGCGCAGGATACGCGACGGGAATGCGCGATGCGAGGACATGCGGTAGGGACGACTGACTAGGGCGCTATTGTTATAGGGCACTTTTATGATGCTGTTGTCTCCCTCTGTACCCTCTTCCCTCTCGCTCCCTCGCACACGTTCTGCATCTTGCAGAGCTCCTGCTGCTGCAGCAATATTAAAAACTTGTTGCTAATAAAAGATACGGATATGGATACGGACACGGCTGCCAAAGCAGTTGTTGTTGTTGTTGTTGTTGTTGTTGATCATGATGCCGACAACGATGATGATGATGATGACATCAATGACATTTGCTGCGGTTCAATAAATTCGCAAAGCGCTTGGAAAAATGGTATGTGACATATGTGCATATACATATATGTGTGTGTGTGTGTGTGTGTGTGAAACTACACTTATAGAAAAAGACACAGTTTTCATATTTAAAATAATTTAAAGAATTTATAAGATCGACCATTATAAAAATAATTAATAAATAAGCCTTAAATGAGATTCTCGTTTAAAATCTGTTTTAGTTTCTCAATTGTTAAGAAATAAATAATAATAAAAATAATAAATAAATAAATAAAAATATCTTTACCAAAGATTAACTACTTATTTTTTTACAGAAAAGTTCCTATTAATTTCACTCATTAAATTTATTATTATTTTATGAAGCGGATTTTTATAAATAATAGGAATAAATACATTTTGTAATTTGAATTTTGGATTTTTTTAGGAAACATATTTAATAAAATTTGTTTTATAAAAATATTATAAAATGTGGCTCGAAGCTTGGTTAGGTTGTATTTTGAGCCAAAGTAGTTTGGCTGATGATTTATAACAAGTTTAAATGGTTTTAAGTCATGATTCTAGCCATTTTATGCTTGTTAGTGGAACGCCATGTATTTATTATATAGATTTTTTTTTACAGTGTATTCATGTGGCTTGTTTATAGCGCCTAAGTAGGCTCGGCCTCAGCGCGCATTTAATTGTTATATGGTCGGATGAATGGCAATTGTCAACACGAAGCGCTTCGCATTGAGCCCATTCAGCAGTCATCGACGACACCGCTGGGACGAAACTCAACTTGGTTTTGAGATGCTCTTCCTCTTCCTCCCTCTCCGTTGTTGGCCCTATTCTGAGGGGTGTTGTTTAGCTGCCGGATAATCCGTTGCATGTTGCCGTTGCGCAGTTTTTGATTAAAATGACATGACACAAACATATATACCCTTTACAAGGGAATGTGTGTGTGAAGGGGGGGGTTCGGGTTTGATATGAATTGTCTATAAGCTGCTCTTCGTTTGCCCATCGGCTGCACTCTGTATTTGAAGTGCCAAAAAGCGCACTTTGCCCATTGCTGGCTGCCCATTTATTTATTCTGCTTTTATTTTTTTCGCAGTGTTGTCGAGTGTGCGTTTTAGTGAAAGGATTTATGCCCGTTATGTCGCTGCTATTTGTTTAGCCGCTTAGTTTAGCTTTTGCCCATTGTTTTAGGCCAACATAATTTGTGGCTCGATTTGTGCACGTTTGAACTTTTTGTGTAAGCCTTTTGGCTTCGGGTTTTTCCTTTTCTGACACTAAAGTCTGTTGTTTTACGATAAGATAGCATAGAAGATTTTTCTGGTTTAATTATTGAATTTTATTGATTTTATGATTCTTCCTTCGACTCTAACTTTAAATATATCTAATTTATTTTAAAAAGGGTATAAAAATTTTTTTTATAGAGGAGTCACCTTTAAATTTTTAAGAGATAAATTTTACAAATTTAATTTGAAAATAATTAATTGTATTTTTTAAAGTAATTTCGTAATAAGAAAATAAAAAATTAACATTATCGACAGCATCATTCAGTTCACACTGCTCGTAAAAATTAATATATACACAATTCTCAACTAACAAATTACTTCTTAACTCAAAACTATAAGTTCCTGAAATGACTAATTTGTATTCATGTTGATATACATAGTAATATTATTTCCTTATGTTTAAATCTAATACTCTACCTTTGCTGCCTTTTTGTGCATCTGCCTGCCAATGGAATATCAGGAAAATCTGGGCACATCCATATCAACAGGAGAGAGAGGAGAGCCCAAAGGCTCATCAATTAAGTTAACCGTCTCAGGACTGTTAAAGCTGCTGCTGGCTTGTGGATAAGCCCACGGTGTCTGTGGTTGATGATTAACCTGCCTCACATCACCGTTCTCCAATATCACATAGTCGTCAGCGGACTTGATCTGAGCGCACGTTGGCGAAGTGGTCTCCACGACAACCAAGTGATCGAATCTCTTATTTAACCAGGCGCGATAATCGATTAGCTCATCGGTTATGTGAATAATGCAACCTGTATGGGAAGAGATATTCTATAATGGCAATCGTTTAAATCATAACACATTCCTTACCCAGCGTGGAAGAAGAGTTGCTCGAGTCGTATGAATCGTTTGTTTGAACCGCCTGACTGAGCACACGATAGGCATATTGGAAGGCCTGCTTGAGGTGAACAATGGCATAGCTGCTGCGCGCAACATTGTGATTGCCAGTCTGGATCGGATCAGCGATGTACAACGGCGACATTCTGTCCCCATTGCACATGTGCTCCTTGCGCTCGTAACAGCCGCCATTTGCTATGGTGATGCCAATTTGGGCATAATTGAAGCGCAGTCCGTACAGCTCAAAGAATTCCAGCAACAGCACGCCCAGATTGGTGCCGTCGTGGAAATTGTCGCGCGGATGCAATTGCAGGAAACTGATGCACATGAGTATTAGCGAATGTGACGAGATGCCGCCGCTGAACGCCGAGTTGAGATCCCGCTGCAGCAGAAATTGTTTTAGCACCAAAACCAGCTTGGCGACGCCCGGAAAATCGCGTTTAAATTTTTTAATTAGCTCATCAGACAATACGCCATTGGGCATATTGAAGGACAAGTCCAGGTTGAGCTTTGTTTTGCAATCCCGAAATTTAACAATTGGCACAACGGCCGTGTCCACAACGCGCATGGAGTTCGGCTCGGCAATGCCGCTTGCCACCAGCTCCGATTCGAGGGTGCGCAGCGGCAGCTTGTCCCAGCGACCTGCGGCGGTATGTAGGAGGATTTGGGTAAATAATATTAAAAGTGTCTCAACTACGACTCACCCAGCACAACAAGATCAATGTCCGACTGGGGCAGACAGAGACCGGTGCGAAAGGATCCAAAAATCATGACGAATGCCTGCGGCCAGAGCTTGTGGATCAAGTGCTCAACGCGTTGAACGACCTCACAGCGTACTGCATGTTCACAGGGTGTGGGCAATATGTACCTGTAGAAATGTTCGATCTCCTCGTGTAGGCCGATAACGCCATTGCCGTATTTATAAGTTGGCTGTAGCCACGGACAGCCGCCATATTTGAGAGTGGTTTCCATTATCCGTTCCAATTGCAAAGAAATTCACTTGAAATAATAAACAGCTGTTGCAGTGTTGCCACCTGTACCAAATTAAATTTGTATATGTGCATACGAAAAAGTGCAGTCGTGACACGATTAGGCACGATTATATCTTATGCTTGGGTCACGATAGGGCGGGCTACAGATTAAGTAAGGACTGCTAAGCTTTTAGCATTATGAAGTAGTATGGACAATTTTATCCAATTAAACTTGACATAGAGTCCATAAATGAAATTCAAATTGACCGATTGACAGACCAATTGGAAAAATCTGACTAAAACCTCAACGTATTTATTTAAAAATATTTCCTTAACAATTATTACTATTGTCCTTGTTTATTATTACCTGCGCAGTTAAGAAACCTAAAAGTATTAAAGTGTAGCTTAATAAGGATTCTACGTAACCTAAAAATCCAGCAGGTGCCAATTGCAACGCAATGCAAGCAAAGCACAAACCAATATTGTGACGTCACACTCTCATAAGTTGCGCTCTTCTCTTAAGCAACGATTAACTGGACTCTTTCTTACGAATTCTTTCGGTCTCTCAATGTGCGAATGCAGACGAATAAGCAACAGCGATTAGATCACACGATATTGCCATGCGAGCTTTAAGTACAGTTAGTTTTGGTTAGCATTTATTTGCTGGTGACTTTAATGTGATTGAGATGTGCTTTGATTCTTATGCTCTCTCAAAAAAAAAAAAGAAAGAAAAACTACCCGCACATGAAATTCAAATGGAAGTCATTGTCTAATTGCCCCCAGCACAATGTCATTAAAATGCCAATCAATTATTAAAACTCCACATGAATAAACATTTAGCTCGTAATTACGATAATTGCTGTGAATTGCATATGCCCGAAAAGGAAAAACGAAGAAAATAAAATAAATAAAAACAAACAGCAGCAGCAGCAGCAGCAGCAGCAGCAGGAAGTCCGCAAGCTAGGAAGTGGAAAAAACAAGCCATTGTCTCAGCCACGCGACAGGGTGGCTCTAGAGATTTTTGCATGCGAACGACACGCCCACCGCCCACACGCCCACGCCCAATTGCAAGAGGACGCCTCGCCTCTGGCCAATGCAAAAGCCGCCAACACACATGGGAATAAACGGCTGAGTCTGAGGATTTCAACACCAAAAACTTATTACACACACACACACACACACACGAAATTACTTAATCAAAGTTGGATTATCTGTGTGTGTGTGTGTGTGTGTAAACACAGTGGGCAAAATGAATTGGGCCCGAACCTGCTTACTTATATGGCTTTCATTTGAATTAAAAGCGCTGGCAAAAATTTGACAGATTTGCGCAACAAGCTAAAAGAAGACAGCAGGAAAGCAGCTTCCCCCCCTCATTCCTTGGCCAGGAACTGGGTAGCTCAGCTGAACTAAATTAAATTCCATGTCTAATACTCGCACAAGGATTAGGTCGCAACGCCTCAACGGCGCCACGCCTCACCGCCTCCGATGGGTAATATTAAATAATTTTTCCGTCGGCTTCACTAGCACACACACACACACACAGCGAGGACTTGCAGGACACATATGCCATGAATTCGTTCATTGTTTTGCATCGAGCTGGAGTGGCTCTGATTCTGGTACTGGTTCTGGTTTTGGCTCGCCTCGCAGCCGCAGATTAAAGTCTCCCGTGGCGAACTTAATATATAAAAGCCCAAGGACTCCGGGCTCTGGCCGGGACAACGGCACAAAAAAGAGAATATATATATTTTCGGTAGGTGGAGCGTTCGGCGCAAATCTTTTTTCGAGTGCGAGACATTAGCAGCATTAGAACAACAACAAAAACAACAAGAGGCATATAGTTAGGAACTGGAATTACTTGTAGTATATTGCATGCAACCCCCCATAGTAGACCCCCCCCCCCCACCACTCACTTCTTCCTGACAACAACAAAATGCAGAAAACATGGGCAGAGCAAAGAGCTCGCCAAGCGCCAAATAATCAAAGGACTTAAGTCGGCTCAGCCGTTCAAAAGCGCTGCAGATTTTTGCGGCAAAAGCGAAGGGAACTAAAGCTGAGTGCTGGGTGGAGGTGTATTAACTAAAGCAGGCAAAAATGTTGCAGTTGGGTGTGAACGACTGCGACATACTCTGTATTCTAAAGAAGGGCAATTTAAATAGAAGATTTATCTTATAAAAATACAATTAAATTATTCCCTTTGTTGTGCTAGCAGAGCCTAGGTTCGAGTCCCAGGCTAATGAATTTTTTATAATATATATATAGAATAATAATTATATTAAAGTATAATTTAATATAAATTTATTTGTCGTAGTCTATCATAATACTTTAAATATAAATAAGAATTCGAATCTTTTTTTATAAACAAATATACCCTTTTCACAGTTTGTAAACAGTGTATAAATGCTGCAGCAGTGCGAGATTGAGGCATGAAAAACACTTCTGTAGTTTTGAATTTTCATTTTATTGCCACATTATCAGTTTTTATTTGAAATCTTGACTACCCCTAACGCTTATATATTGACTATACCTATATTAATCAGCTATATATATATATATATTCAAAGCATAAGTTTTCTTAGATTTTCTGATAAGATTTATTAGCAAATTGCTTTGTCTAAATTAAAATATCTACACTATATAAACTCCAAATGATATTCCACTAAAATATGTACAAAAGTAATATTAATTTACTGACGTGACCCTTTAAAAGGTTCACATCAATATTTAATATTCAATTGTTTAAAAATTTTCAAAACCCTTTAGCCAATAGGAGAGAACTAAAACTAGCCATTGTATAATACTAAAGTGCACACTATACGATAAACCCAATATGCCGGCATTCTGTATATCGATGCCGCAGTATCGAAATAGGCACTTAAAGACACAACTCGACACTAAAATCAGCAGCGGCAAATAATGCCACAGTTTGGAGGCTCGTCGCGTCTGGACAATAATAAATGGCGGTAAGTTCTCATCCCACGGATTGGGATTATTGTGGGGACCGTCGCCGGCGCCAATTAGGGAACTGTGCGCCCGCAATTCGCGGGCCAAGGCAATATGCTGGATTATATTCCGATCGGCCATTAATTGCAAACGGGGCTGGGCTTCATTGCGGTTATCCTGTATATCGTCGAGTCGCAATCCGGCCGTGTGTGGAAAGAATACATCCAAAATATGCTCGTTGGGCAAGTCCATTACGTTAAGCTAAGCTCGGAAGTTTTAACTACGATTTTATACTGAACAATTTCTGATTTCTTGCTTAACTTTCTTTCTACTGAATTCTGACAAATGACTGATTTGACTAAGGCATAAAAGGGAAAATTAAATAAATATATTTCATTAAATTGCAAGTTTAAATAAAACTGATCTTAAACAGATATCTTAAGTAAACTTTTTAATCTTTACTTCTACAATTAGCGAATATAACTTGCTGATTATATTTATTCATTTAAGTCCGTACAGAAAAGTTGTTTTCTTTTTATTTTTCAATTTAATGAGTTGTCAAAACAAAGCCGCATTTTTAATGAAGCGTGGAAAAAAAAACATCGGCAATTACTCACGTTTTACAACACTATTGTAAATGCTGTTGATGATGACATGAATCTTTGGTTGGGCTGGCGAAAGAATCGCTTAAATGTAAAACTCATTAAAATAATTGCAAAATGCAAAAGTATAACAAAAATCGTGGGCAAAGGGCGAAGGGTAAAAGGGGCGAAGGCAGCCAGCACACACTCATTAAACCAACCATAAATAATTAACAAAACAATTTATTTTCAAGGATATGCGAGCAGGTCTCCTCTTACTCCCCTCCCCCCCACCCCCATCCCCACCTTCTTCACCTGTCTGTAATTGCGGCGCATTATCGCTGGCGGCGCAGAGAATGCATTTAAATGTCGCTCTATGCAAACTTCAAAGCTCATTTATGGGCGAAGCGTCTGACTGCAGCTGGCCCAAAGATGAAAAGCCCGGCCACAATCTGGCAAACAAGCCAAGTCAACACAAGCGTTGCTCACCGATGCGCGATATCTAAAAACACTTACACATAACGCATACGCAATGTGGTACAAGCTGTTCACCTGCGTCTGTGTGTGTGTGTGTGTTTAGTTTGCGAGTCATTAAAAGTAAATAACCTCAAAGCAAAGCGGCACTTCTCTGGGCCACTTGAGCCAGCTAAAAATGCCCTGCTTTGACCCCACGCTCCCCCCTCTCTCGGGCCATAACCTGTCATCATGGCCATGTCCAGTGCTGCTTACACACGTGTCGCGTTTGTCGTGTTTGTTGTTCGAGCCATTTGTCCGCAAACACTCGTCATTAATTGCGCATGGCCCGCAAAAAGTCAGCTAGTTGCATTCCCTGGAAAAGTACTTCCAACCCTCGCTGCCCCCCTCTCCCCACTGCATTACCTTTCCCCTTGTTTGTTAAAGGTTAGACGGCTGGGCAAAGCGTTTTAACGGCAGCAGGTTTTCCCCCTCAGAACGTGGCCAGACTTTTATAGGGCTCCAAGTTTAAAAGGAGGCTAACAGATTTATGTATTTGACCTGCGAAGGAATTTATACATACATACTTTCCTTTATATATATTGAATTGATTGCCCATTTAAATCAGGTGATTGTTAAATTCATTTTTAAAAAATGTTTGAAACTGTAATTGAATTAGAGACGAATTTAAATTAAATTATATTATATATGTTTAAATGACAAAAGTCAGAAAACCAGATTTATATATATGTAGTTGACCTGTGAGGGAATTTATAGATACTATTTTTATATATTTTATTTTTTTATATATATGGAAGTTATTGCCAATTTAAATATTTTATTTGTTAAAAATTAAATCGAATAAAAGACGCATTTAAATTAAATTTTATATAAAATAAGTAAGACAAAAGTAAAGGAAAAAGCGATATAAATAAATCAAATCTTATGCATGTATATATATTATTTATGGCAATAGCGATTAAATTAAAGACGAGTTTAAATTAAATTTTAAAATATATTTTTATGACAAAAGTCGGAAAATTATTTGAACTGTGAGGGAATTAAATATATATATTTTTTATATATATTAAATTGATAGCCCATTCAAATCTTTTAAATGTTAATTTATTTTAAAAAAATGCTTATAAATTTAATCGAATAAAAGACGCATTTATAATTAAATTTTGTATAAATTTGTAAGACAAAAGTAAAGGAAAAAGCGATATAAATAAATCAAATTATATACATATATATATTATTTATGACAATGTAGAGTCTGTTATTTAGTTAATCTAAATCAAATCTTTTATACAAATCTGTCTGACAAAAGTCTGTTATTTTAAACTTTCTTTAGTGCCCTGCCAAGAAATACGCTTTTAATTGGTTGTTCATGGCTTGAAGCAGCTGCTGCTGCTGCTGCTGCTTTAACCTCTGAGGCACTTGGGCAATTGTGTCGCGTTTGTCATTCTCTAAACGAATTTAGCATAATTAATTGCCGTGTCGAAATGTGTGCAAATGGAGCGACTGCATTGCCTGGAGCTGAGGAGCAGCCACTTCAGCAAGTGCCGCAACATTTTTCGCCCCGTATTTGCATAATGCAGCTTCACGCATTAGCAGCGAAGGGGAGGGGCGGGCGGTTGTGGAGGGGAGGATTGCTGTGAAGGAGCCAGGACCAGCGTTGTGCTCCTTCGTCGCTTGGGTGTTCTCATTAGCACGACTCGAGTGCATTTCGCCCTCGGGGAACTATTTAGCACACGACAACAGTGAAACAGAGAGAATGAATGAATAATGGAACAAGAATATATATATATAAATATATACATATATTCATTTGAGTGCGTCGATTACGCAGAACAAACACAAATACGACAATTGTTGAATTCAGTCAAATCAAAATTAAATATGTCAAGCAGAAAAATTTTATTTGGCAAATTGTATATTAAAAAATAATTTTTTGGTATTTTTTATATAAAAGTCAGACATTTTTTCAACATTTATAAATGTATCAGACAATTTATATATTTATTATATATACCATATTTATAATATATAAGCAGTTGTTATTGTCAAATCTGAAAAACAATATTCTATTAACATTTTTGCTTTTGCTAAGTTACTTATAAATTTCCATTCTATTTGCATTCTTCTTTTTTACTGCTTCAAGAAAAACTTTCCCAATTTCTTATTACTTTCCCTATAATGTTGTTGGTCTTGTTTTATTTTCTTTTTTTTGCAACACTTGGCAACACTGCGACAAAATGCACTTTACACCTTTGCGCATCAATCGACGCCGCCATGGCCGTCCCAAAGGGGGTTGCGAGGGGGGTCGCTTTTTTGCTTTGCCTTCGAATGAGTAATTAAAACATTTCTCACTTTGCATATCCTCTTTGCCTGACACTTTTCTGTGTTTTGTCTAACGCGCGTTTTTCTTCTTCTGCTTCTCTCACAAATTACAGAGTGCGCTTTCCACGCAGTACAATATTTTCCTTTTTTTCATGTCTCTGCCTTTTGCAATTAAAAACTAAGATGCTTGATGAGTAGCTCGCAAGCGAACAGACATAGCAGACATACAAGGGCGCTACCTTCATATATATATTTATGATATGTTAAAGAAATATGAAATTATGTGTAGAATAATATTAAATACATAATAAAACAATAACAATAAAATTAAATAAATTACATACCTCATTGGATAGTATTGTTTAAAATTTTTGTGCATTAATTATTGAAATTAAAAGGTATTAAATGTAAACGAAAGTTCGGATCTTTTTGAATATAAATGTATTTAAATAAGATATTAAAGAAAATACATCACATTAAACAAAATTAACAAACAACCATGAATAAGGTCGGTTAATGCTAAGCTTGTTTTATTAATGAATAATGGGTTCGAACCTTAAAGTAAATCAGGGCAATTTTCAGAGTTAAAATATTTATAAAATAAATATATATACCTTTGAAAAGCATAAAGTGTTAACTAAAAAATTAGTTAAAAATGTATCATTTATTTCAAATATTCATTCAATTTAAAGCTAGAATTAATGCAAGTTAGAATTTATTATTTATTAATATGATATTAATTAATATATATTTTATTAATATAAATATCAAATCAAGCAACCTTTTTTGGGGCATATACTTTAATCTCTAATTTATTTTCAATTTATATACATCCGCATTGGCCTATTATTTATGTTAAGTAGCGCATTTAAACTTTCATTTAAGCCCAACCTTTTAGCTTGACTCAAAAGTGTCAGCTTCAAGTGCAGTTGCTGTTGCTGTTGCTGCCGCAGTTGCCGTTGCTGCTACTGCAGCAAGTTGTCAGCGTGTTTTGCCTGTCACCTGTTTTGGCACTTGAGGCCGCCGCCAAACAAGCTAATTAGTATGCAAAACACATTAAGTGGCAGCTAGAAACATTTGCCGCAGCACTTATATTTGCATTGGGGCCACAGCCCCCTCCCCCCTCCTTTTGGGGGTAGCTGTTGCTGTTGCATTGTTATCGCAACCTACAAAACATTTCAAATGGAAATTTTTGTTGCCGCTCGAGCGGCAAATATTGACAACCTTCACCTTCATTGATGCCCATAATTAGTGCACAAAACACGCAAATCGCAAGAACAGAAAAGGCGAGAAAAAAATACAAAAAAAAAAAAAACAAAAGAGAAAAATAAAAAAGAAAAGCAGCAGCAGCAGCAACGAACGCCTGCCGCATGGGAGCTGTTTATTAATCATACGCCATGTTGACGCAGTCTCGTTGCGCCAGTCAATGTGCACTGTATGTGTGTGTGTGTGTGTGTGAATTGCTGTTGTTGCTGACTGGCTGGCTGGCTGGCTGTGTACTAATTAAGCCTTCGATTAATTTACGCCTTTTGGCCTCAAACGGCAGCGTGAAAACAAAGAAAATTAAAAGCTCGCTCCCGAACTTCAAAAGCCGGAAACGGGTCGAGCACCGACGTCTGGCATGGCCTAAAGGCTACCCGGCGCCCCGGCGCTGGGCAAATGCGTTAATGATGCCATCATCGTCATCGTCATCAACATTGCCTGGCGACACCCCGACACGGATGACACTGTCTGGCTTAGTGGCCACTTTTTCCCCCCTGCTCTACCCCGCCCCCTCCCCAAAAGCAGGCTCCAACTTCGTTCAGGCAACATCAAAGCGTTGAAGCTTGGGAATTGTTGACACACCGGATGAACGTACCGCTCTCCGGTTTTAGATCTCATTCTATCATACTCTCTTCCTCTCTCTCTCTCTCTCTCTCTCTCTCTCTCTCTCTCGCTATATATGTATATATAATTTGGCATTTCGTTTGGATTTTTTAATACTTTGACTGCTGTACTCGCTGATAAGCCTGGGGATTTTATTATTATTTCTTCTTTTTTTTATTTCTATATTCCCCAGAGCATATTCTTTTTTTTATTTTTATTCTGACTGCCTTTCGTTCTATTTAGCAGCTTGTTTAATGCTTGGGGTTATGAGGTTTCCATCATTGACGTTTAAAGGCTTATTTACTGCGCCTCTTCTATGTGCGGAGTCTAATTTGTGGAGTTTTTAATTTAGTCTGATAATTGAGCTTAAAGCAGCTTCTACTAAATTTAGTATAAAATATTAAATAGTAAAGTTTAGGCATAAATATACAAATATTGTGGTACTATATTAAGTTTAAAGTCGATTTAAATGCATAATTTTTAAATGTCAATTCATGGCTAAAATGGGTTTTTTGAGGGGGGTTTTACAAGTCAAAATTTGTGTAATTTTAGATTGATTTTTTGCAGAAAAATAAACCACCTCAGAATAAAGTTTAAAGTCGATTTTTATACTAATTATGGCTTATGCTATAAATTTAAAATTAACAAGGGTCCCCCCTTGTACATGTACACGGTTTTTTCCTAAAAAAAATTCAAAAAAATAATTTCTCCAAGTGTAAAAGTTTTGAATACTGAAAAGATATTTAAACGCAATTTTTAAGATTAAGCGTTAAGTAAATAAAATTAAATAAATAAGTTCCTATTTTATTGAAACTTGATTGCTTTGTCTTTAGTTATGAATATATATACATACATATTTTGTTTCAATATTTTCAATTCATTTATCAACTACAGTTATATTATATACTATATGTTTTAAACAGCACTGATTAAAAATAATTTAATATAATAAATAATGAGCAATATAAATATATAATGAAGATCAGGCGTGGTTATCTCGAGTTGATAAGAATATAAAATGTGCCACGAAAAATTTAATGCCGCAATTTGCATTTGATTTTCAGTCAAAAAACAACTTTTAAAGCTGTGCAACCAATAAAAATTCGCAAAAATGAAAATAAATCTTTATTTATTGATATTTTTAATAATTCCTCCACTGATAAGCTCAGAAGAAGAAAACTTATATGGATCGGTAAGTCGGAGAAATGTAAAATGAAAGCTTTCTCGAGCTAATTGAATGTTTTCTGCAGTGCTCAAAGGAGTCAAAGGATCAGGAGTGTGGATCCTATTGTTATCAAGTTGTTAAGCCGCTGCTAGACTACGCCGCCTCGATAAGGACGAAGGAACTTCAGTTTGTACACTTAGAAAGTAAACTTCGTGAGCAAGAAACGAATTTGGTTAATCTTAAGTTTCAATTAAGCCAACAAATTGAATTGACTGCTTCGTATAAGAGCAATAATGCACTGCAAGAAAAGCAACTTGCCGCAAATGATGTTGAAATATCTGCGCTAAAATCGTTGCTTACAGCCAAAGAAGCGCAAATTGATGAAAAAGATAAACAAATAAAAAGTTTAAAGGCCCAGTTAAAAGGAAATGAATCAAATAATGATAAAATTAGCCAACTTGAGGCTAAGTTTGCAGATTGTAAAAAATTGTCTATAGCTCAAATCTGCGAGGGTAAAACCAACGATGTGCATATGGTTAAAGTGCCTGACTTAAAGCCATTTTCTATATCCTGCGACTCGAAGCTGGCGGGTTCCAGTTGGACTGTCATCCAGCGACGAAAGGATGGCAGTGAGAACTTTAACCGAACCTGGGCAGAGTATAAGACGGGTTTTGGCAACTCGAGCGGAGAGTTCTTTATAGGACTCGAGATACTTCATATTTTAACCCAATCGCAGCCCCATGAACTGTATATATACCTGCAGGACTTCAATTATGAAACACGCTTTGCCAAATACAGTCATTTTCTGATTGGCAACGAGACAGAAGCGTATGAATTGAAAATAGTTGGCAACTATTCGGGAACCGCAAATGATACATTAAAGGAACATTTAAATATGAAGTTCGCGACTCCGGACAAGGACAACGAGGCTAATTGTGCAAGCTATTACGTTTCTGGTTGGTGGCACAATAAGTGCTTTACTTGGTAGGGTATTAAAAAATAGACATACTTTGCATTTACATATTTACATATGTCCTTTTAGTAATCTTAATGGAAAATATGCAGGGCCTGATTTTCCCGCGGCGGACCCTAGGATGGGAATATATTGGAATAATTGGCATATAAGGCCAATGAAATTTGTACAAATGATGATCAGGCCGAAGTCCTTATAAATTTTTTCATTTTTAATAATATTTTTTGCACGATTAAACTAAATTTTTGATTTAAATAACAAACAAAAATATTTATTAATTCTTTATGTATTTAAGTATTTTATTTACTAGTTATTTAATTTTCCTCAACTACCATTAACTATTATTTACCGGTCTCCACAGTTGTGGCTAACATCATTTTGGCCCTTTGTACAGTTAGAGTAAGCGCCAACTCGAATTGAACTAAGCCAACTTTGGAAACCAATTTCTGTTAACCATAAGCATGGCTTTATGTAATGCTATATGGCCTCATGGTCTGTAATATTAGAGGCCAAATCCTAAATCAAACTAACCACGACGCATTGTGAGGCCTCAGTGCAGAAATCCAAATCAAAAACCCACAAACGCACACACACACACACACGAACACACACACTGCCTATGTGTGTGTGTGTGTGTTGGCTTTGAATTTGCGGAAATGAATTGGTATTTAATTAATAGTTTTACCCTGATTAATCTGCCCTGTGCGCCGCCCTTGAAGCCGCATAAAATGCTCAAACCGCACACAGGCAGCGAGAGGGAGAAGGGGAGACAGAGCGAGGGAGAGCGAGTGCTTCATGTCCTACTATTGGAACTATGACGAGCACTCGCCGGGTTTACCCTCTTGCCGCATGTTGACCTAATGAAGTTGCCGTATAATTGTTGCTCAGACGTTGCTCATTGAGGCCGTTGTGGGCGGGTGAACGGAAATCAAATTGAAATTAACGTGCGGGGGGGGGGGGGGGGGGGCGGAGAAGGGGCGTGGTGGGTTGAACGGTACACGTTTGAATTTCAGTTGCTTGTTATACCCTGTAAGCCTTTCTTTTAAGCAAGTAGTCAAAAGTTGACATGGAATATATTTATTTAATTATCGTTAAATAAAGATTCTTATAGGTCTTATAAATCATGCTTAATATTTTTTATAAATAAGCTTCTATAAAAATAGTCAGATTAAACATTTTTTTCTATTCATCTGATTCCACACTAGTTAAAGGATAACTATTAGTCGTGCATATCTGACAAGATCATGCGTACTTCTTGTAGTTGTAGTTGCTGCTGCTGCTGCTGTGGCCTGTTGTTGTTAATTTGATTGGATTCTGATGATGGGGCGTAGCAATTGTAACGCCCACGCACACGTTCAGCAATGGCAGCAGCAGTAGCAGCAACAGCAGCAGCAGCAGTCGCAGCAACAGCAGCGGCAGCAGGTCGCTTTAGTCTATTACTTTAGTGCCCGAACTTTGATTTTTTGCCGGGCTGGCGGCAGGAACAGGATCAACCCTTGTGCCTGTTTTGATTGTGTAATGCAATCACGTCGTTGTTTTGCCTGATTTTTTTTTTTTGCTTCAACTTCCTCATTTTTTTTTTTTTGCTGTTGTTGGCCGTGCGTTGTTGGTCTCGTCCCCGTTGCGCTGGCTAAGGTAAGTTAAGTAGAAGGGTCTGTGAATTTTAATTTTTCGACAGCATTTGGCGCTGCGCACGAACAATGTGCGTAATCATACGTGATGATGTGTAGTCGAACTTGTCCTCATCAACATCCTCAACTAGACCAGGCTGGGGACGGGTGGGTGGGTGGTGAACGGGGGGCGTGGCATGTTTAGGCCGTGCCGGAGAGGCGTTCGCCCATTGTTGTTGGCTGAATTGGAAGACATTGATGTGCTGTCATCGCTGCTGATGTTGCTGCTGTTGCTGCTGTTGAATTCTTCGCAGCACTTCACAAAATTAATAAGTTGATAGACTTGCGCGTTTCTTGCTTGATTGAACTGGGATTTTGGGCTCGAGTGTGCGGGGTCAGAGGTGAACATTGAGAGTGCGTGAGCACACCGCAAGTGTTGGTTTTAGAGTTGTAAACTTAAGTATCCTAAGCTGAATTGAATAGCAATCGAACAAAATACTCTTTAAAGTATTTAATTGGTTGTTGCAGTAGAAAAAAACTTAACTTAGTTTAATTTTAGTTAAATACCCTTTAAAACGTTTGCTTTATTTAGCATTCATTTCAATAAATAAACAAACTTTATACAATAAATATATGTATATAATTAATGTTGGCTTCATTTTAGTTGATGTTGCTGCGCAAATGCGCCGTTTGGACTTTAACATGCTGCTGCGTGTTTCCTGCAGAAGGACACGGACGCTCGCCAGGATGCGGCTGTCTGCCAGGAGCTGCCAACGCGTTGACATGCCACGCATTTAAACGTCACCGGAAACGCCTTTTGTTCTTATTGCGCCGTCGACTGTCTGACGAACTGACGAATTGACAGACGATGCGACGTAGCCAACAATCCCCTTGGCAGTTAAAGTACTGCCAGCTCATTTGAATTGTTTAATATTTAAGTTTAAAATATAAAAAATAGAGCAATTTAAATAAAATAAAAGAAGAGCTCCACAAAATGCAGCATACGATTTTAGCTTCCATTTTTGTTTGAATAATTAGGAGTGCTTGCCACTGTGCCAAATAAGTACAAAAAGATTAACGATTAAGAGCCTATAAAACAACAACACAATTTGGCTGCTGAGCGTAGAGAGTATAAATGTGCTTAACGAAAGAGCAAATGAGCGGTCACCAAAAACGTCTTGCGAGAGCGGGGAGACACAGCAAGACAAAACGTATGCAATAATAGAAAAGAGCACAACTGAGACTTAACATTAGATTAGAGCAATTTCTTTGTGCCAACTGAATTGAAAATAGTTTTAACGCGTCCTTCACTCGCGATGCAGTCTCCATAAGAAATTAGTGTAAATGATATTACATATGGAAACACCGGTGATCTTAATTAAAATAAACGCGTAGTGCACAAAAATAAGCAAATGAATTGAAAAAAAAATGTGTAAATTGTGGCATACAGCACAAACGACTAGCGTTAAATATATTTTGATATTGAATTTGTTCTTTAAAAATAAACCAAATACATTAATTAATTGATATTAATACACACATGTACACATACACACATAAACCTGCGACTACAATTGCAAATATTAGAGAATGAACAGTGTAATAGAAATTTCAACTGTGAAGACCGCAAAATAATTGAAAAAAAAAATAGTGCCAAACGATGCGTAAATTCGCGAAGCGAAAATGAAGTGAGCAAAGAACGAAGAGTGTAAGAGGAAGTTTAACTGTAAACAGCGGTTGATTGAAGTGAAACGAATAAAGAATGGAACAAGTTGGCAAATTATTGAAAGAGAATTAGAATATACGACAAATGCATTTGCGTCTCGGCCAAAGTGATCGATTAGTGTAAAATAATTATTAAATTTAAACAGCGTTATTTTCTTCTAATACAAACGCAAAGTGCAGAAACAAATAAAAAAAGCATCTGCTTTAAAACGTTGCAATTACACATGACACTGGCATAATTTATGATAGTTGAATTCTCGCCCACACATTCTTCAGGTGAGTGCAAAAATTGTACCAGGATGCTGTCAATGACATCAAAAAAAAAAGAAAAACGAAAAAAAGGAGCAGTAGAAAAGAAAACCGAGTCATTCGTCATTCTTGTTGTTGGCTGTCCTGTTCTGTTGTGCGCTTTGTCGTTTGTCCTTTCGTCCTGACGCATTTCAAGGGAATCGAGTTTTGTTCGGCAGCAGGTCTCTGGCTAAAAGTCAAACTCTGTTTGTTATTATTACGAGCATTATTTTTTATTTTTGCTTCTTTTTGATGGTCGCTTTAAATGAATAGAGTATATTGGGTGCAGAGTTTTTTCTGCCCATCGTCTTGTTATTGCACTTTAAACGAGTATTGCGCTGTCGCTTACACCCGACTTAAACATTTGTTTCTTTGTTTGCTACTTTTTATTGTTTCCTGTCATTGCCCAACCCACCTTTTTGGACAATTCTCTTTGGATTTTATTTTTGTTGAAAATATTTCTAATGAATTGGCACTGTAATCGTTCATTCATAAAGATTCGTTGGCTGCGCTGTCAAACACTTCAGTTGCGTTTTACCTTTTTTTATATTTGTATTTTATTTTTGTTTTTTTTTTTGGGGATATTTTCTTAATGGGTTTTCACGAGCTGATTTAATGGCATGCCCTTGGTGATGATATGTGCGTTGGTTTATTTATTTATTTTTATTTATATATACTATTTGATGCTCAACTTTAAGCAAACATTTTAAAAGCCGCAAAGTGTTTGACTTATGAAAAAAAAAAACACCCCACTTTGCTGTGTGTGTAAAAAGTTTAATGTCATTGTGTGAGTTTTCAGTTTGTGAGTGCTCTAAAAAACGAGGGCTGTGCCAAATATTTATTTGCTCTTAGCTGTCACTAGCCCTGTAACTTTATATACAGCCGGGAGAAGGGGCGGACGGAGAGTCTCGAACAAAAATACAAACTCAAAGCATTTTTCTCGCCATATGCCGTTGATTCACATGTAAACCCCCAAAATAAAAAACTTTCCTAAATGCTGCCTGAAAAGTTGCTCCTACAACGGCGCATAAAAAAATTGCAAAAAAAATTCGTATATGAATAACATAAATGTGCAACAAAAAAAAAGTTCGCATTTACACCCACAAACAAACAAACAAACAGCCAGACAGAAATAACAACAGCAATAAGCGACTTGCCGTTTGCCAAGTGGAAAAACATTTGCATGCCTATTCGAGGGGGAAGTAAGTTCGGAGTTTTTCCTGGCACTTGGTGGGCCGCCTCATTAGATGGGAAAATTGTTGGTAAAACAAGCGCAAACACCTGCCAATTGTTGGGTAAAATCATCTGGAAAGCGTTGAAAGAAAATCGCCTACAGCAAATTCTATTGATTAGTTGTCCATAATTTTTCCATTCAATGAAGCGCAAAGTGCTAAGAAGCTCAACTTAAATGAAGCAGGTGGGTAAATGGAAAAAATTGGCGAAAGCCCAAAGGAAAGACAAGGAATCGGAGAGTAACAGGAAGAATGTGCACGAGGCGAAAAGTCTTTTAAAAAAAAAGCGATTTAATATGTGATCATTATATACTATTTTCAAAATCGCAGAGGGAAATGAGTTTAAAGAGAAAATAGAGAGAGAAAATAAGATGTAGAGAGTGAAAGAGCATGCTAAAGAAATATGTTGAATAAAATAATTAAAGCTAGAAAAACTAAATGAAAATAAAAAATGCTAAAACAAATTTGTGATAAGAATAGGAAAATAAAATAGGGAAGGAAGGAATGAGTCGAAAATAGTGAAGCAAGAGATAAAAGTAAGTGGCGAAAATTGATAATTGTGAGAGAGTTAAAGAGAGAGAGGGAGAGCGAGAGTATATAGTATATAGTAGAGAGTATGGAATAGAGTATATTAAAATGCATATAAAATATAAAAAGATCGGTAATTCATAAAAAAGGAATAACAAAATGAGATAAATAGTGATATAAAGCTTATACGCTAACTATTACTCTTTCGAATACCCTCTCTATAAAAGAATAGATAAAATGCATTTTTTTTTTTTTTTTGGTATGCAATCTTTGCTGTGAACCTGAAATTCCAGGGCGTTTTGTATATTGTCAGTTAAGTGGAGTAGTCAGTCGGACCACTTGACAAGAGAGACCAAGGAGCGACAGACTTACGCTTAGGCGCGCCCAGTGTACAGTGCCCAGGAGAAGTGCTCGACAGGAGTTGCCGTCGTCGAGTGGAGTTGTGGAGATGCGTTGGCTCGGCTCGATTTGCGCTTGGCTGCATTGCCTGATACTTTGTTTAAGTTTTGTGTGCCCGTGCCCGTATCAGAACAACCCCCAGTTGGCGAGAGCAACGCCCACGCCCACACCCACACCCACGCCCATGCACTTCACTCGAAGCCAACGGCAGCCAACCTGCGCCCCAATCGCACCCCATGGCTCTCTGGCGTGCAGACAGACAGCGGATTGCTTCCAATTCGTCGCGCAGTCGGCGGTGCAAAGTATTTGCCAAAGGCATCATGAGTGCTAGGGATTAATGCCCACTCACAGTCGGCTTTGGCTTGGCTTTAGCTAGTGGCTTGGGTTTGAGCTTTTCGGCTCGCAACGGAAGGAATCTTCTTCTTCTTCTTTTTTTTTGTTTTGTTTTTGCACAACCTTGGGCTGCCAAGCTGCTGATCCCTTGTCACGCTTTAAAGTGCAGATGCAGCTATATATATTTATATATGTATGTACATATATATAGAATGTAGAAAAGGGAACAAAAATTAGTTAATACCGGAAGTCATCGCACTGTTTTATGCATCCGCCTTAAGTCTGAGCCTGCGCACTCGTCTGGAAATTTTGTATGAAACTGTTGCCATTTATGTCTGTGCGGCGAGTTGGCTAAATCATAATTTATAATTTATTGGCCAGCGTCGATTTATGTGCGTTTTATGGCCGCTAATTAGCGGGGGCTAAGCCAACAGCTGGCGCAAATGGCTTCTCTGTGGCTGACACTGAAAAACGACCATTTTAGAGGGGTATCTATTTTGATATAAAAGTATTTGTTTAAGAGCAATTTAATAATATTTTACTATAAATTTTTTAATAATATTTTAAAATGAATATTTTACTAAAGTCAATCGTTTTCAAATAAAATCAAATAAAATAAATAAATATATTTAAAATAAGCTTAAAATATTATTAATATGTATATGAGAAGGTTTCTAATTCAAATTCTGATAATGATCTGATTTAGAAACTGTTCTTATAATAACTAATTTAAATTATTTAATTATCACAGCATAAAATCTCACTCATCAATAAATGCTCTTGTTTTAAGAACTTCCATAAAAATTGCACAATTCTAAACGATACTCGAATAAAAAAAAAAAATTGAAAATATTCCAAACCCCAACCAAATTCAAGTCCATCAAGAAAACATCTTAAAATAAATGCGCTTGGCATGGGACATGGTCAAGATGGTTTTAAAGCAGGGCCAGGGGGAAAAGGGGGGCGGGGAAAAGCATTTGCCGGCACTTTCCAATTTTCATTAAAATAACAGAGCCGACGCGCTGGGCGGCCATTATTGTGGCCCAAAAAAAAAAAGCCGAAGTGAAGCAAACCATTTCTCCCTATCAGCGTGCCAAAGGGTGTGGGGAGGGGGGGGGGTTGGGTTTGGGGATCGGGGGCCGCTCGTCTGCGTCTACGTGATTGCTGTGCGATGGCGAAATGTCTGTGGCAGCCAGCCAGCCAGGAATGGGCCAACCTGCCCAACCCCCAAAGGGGGCTGGTTTCGTTCGTTCGTTCGTTCGTTCGTTCCGTTCGTTCCATTCGTTAGTTCAACGCACACTCGGGAGTATGATGAAATTAAATTGGGGAAACTTTAGCTCGTGGATGCTGCGAATGATGATTATGTTCATGTTCATTATGAGAATGATGGCAGCCATCATCAGGAACGTCATCCACAAGCAACAGCAGCCAGAAAGCGGTTGGTTCAGTTCGGTTGGTCGGCTGGGCTCTTCTATTTTATATTTTTTTTTTCTGTTTTTTATTTTTTTTTTTGGTCGACCTGCTGCTGGCTTAAATCCAATCCTCGTCCTGCTGAGCCAACCAGAGGTCCCCCAGCTTGTTTTTTGGGGACTTGCATTTTTTCATATTTGAATTTATTTCGAATTTTCTTCTTTTTTTTTTGTATGTGGCTGCAAACGAAAGCGAATGTAAATTTTTCAACGTTGCCTTTTGGTTTTTGTTTAAAAATTTAAACTTGTCGTTTGTCTGGTGGGAATTAAGGGGGGGGGGGGGCTCTGTGCAGGGCGCGTGGCTGGGGGAAGGGGGGTGGAGTCGCTGTTTTTAAAGCTTTTACCTGTGCCTGCGTCCGGAGCTTGTGTTGTTCTTGTTCGAAAATTTAATCAGTTGCCAAAGTTTTGCAATTTTAATTAAATTCTCCAAATTGGTTTTGACTGCTCTGCGCCAAAGTTTCTCTCAATGTGTGTGTGTGTGTGTGTTTGTGTGTGTCATTGTCGTCGCAGTTCTTGTGCCCAGCCTCGATGGTTTTCTCCTCCCTCCTCCCCACTTTTTCTGTGTGTCTCTTTTTCGCCTCTGGTTTGGAGGTTATCCAAATTGGCAACTTTGTAGGTAGACGCGAAAAGTTTTTAATTGTTTAAGAAATGCAAGGCAAGTGCACAAGAAATGCACTGCAAGAAAAGTTTGTGAAAGTAATAAATATTTAAGTTATATAAAATAAATTATATGAAATAAACAATAATTATATTGTTGATAAAAATATTTTAAAATATTATTTTTTTATTTTTTTGTTTTCAAGAAATTAATTAGCCGTTTTCTCTCAGTGTAAAATAATGCAGCCACGCGCAAAGAGGAGCAAAATAAATTATATAAAAACTTTTGCTCATTTAATGTCGCCATTTTCACTGATACATAGCCATAAAATACAGTCTAGGGAGAAATGGCGAATGCCACGCCCCACGTATCCAACAAGAAAGCATGTTGATGACTAAAAAATACCCTATGTTGCTAAATAATAATAAGTTATAAATACTATAGGGTATAATTAATCAATTTTGGTTTGTTTGCTTAATATTTATAAATTATTT
Organism: Drosophila lacertosa; assembly: GCA_004143845.1. Classification (NCBI taxonomy): domain Eukaryota; kingdom Metazoa; phylum Arthropoda; class Insecta; order Diptera; family Drosophilidae; genus Drosophila; species Drosophila lacertosa. The sequence continues at coordinate 28,418 of SCDZ01000488.1, read as the reverse complement.
TAATGCTTTATTCCCCTTTTTTATTCGGTTATTCATATGCTACATAATTTAATAAATACAGGGTATATAACCATGTGTAATATGTCCATGCTTTATTTAAATTGGATGTTTGCGTATTTTAGCATCCCTTTTCAATATACCCACGATAGCTTAAATTAGTCCAGGGTATACGCAGGCTGACCCAAGCGGCGTCATCGCTGGCGACGAAGAAAAACGCGAGCACAAAAACGCCATTTAGTGCACAGGAAACAGTTTTAAAAGCGCGCCAGGAATGAGGACAACGACAGGCGGCAGGCGGCAGACATCCTCGCAAGCAGGCGACGTCGCGTCTCCACTTTTTTTTTCTCAAACAGAATCCTCAATTCAGATTCGGGTCGTACTATATACATACATACATATATATGTATATATATATTTATTTGGCAACGCAATTGCGTTTAATTGCAGAAGCGGCAACAACTGTCTGACAAATTACGCGAAGACAACACAAAAAGCAAAGTGGGTACAACTTTTTGGCAAATGACCAAATGGCAGCTGAAGCCGAGCAGCGGGCCAACTACTTACCAAACTGTTTGAAAATTATTTGTATATACCCTGTAAGGGATATATATGGGCTAGGAAAGCAACTTCAAACCTCGATTTAAAAATTTGTTGATTAGAAAGAGCAGCTGAGTTGATGAAGATATATTAAACTGCTAATCTAGATCTGTTTATCTGTTTATTGATCTGTTAATCTGATCTGTTAATATTGGATCTGAAGACTTCTTATTGGATATATTGGAATTAGAGTTAAGAATCGAAATAATCCTTTATTAAGAGCAACAGACTTTTACATATTTATTTTCCATAACTTTACCTTATTTTAAAAGTAAATTAATATAGATTAAAAGCTTATATTGATTACATATTAAAACATTCTACTTTTATATATGTTCTAACATGGAATTTTATTATAATTATTATCTAAATGTAATATTTATATTTTATTTATATTTATTTAAATACCTTCACAACTGCAAAATTCAAGGTGATAATAATTTAATTCAGAGAAATCCTCAGATTTTATATAAGCCCTAAACAAGCGATGTCATTAGAACAGGGTATCTGTTAGTTAAGGACTTCTTCTTCTTTGTTTTGTTGTATCGCTTGAGTAAACACATCAACTGCAGATCGCATTGGGATCGACATTATCAAACGCTGTGCTGCAATTGAAAGCTATTAAATCAGTCCAAGTATCTCTATCTCTATCTCTGTGTGTGTGTGTGTGTGTGTGTACAGCAGGGGATTGGGTTGAGGGGTGGAACGAGCGGGTAAGCGCGAAGATTAGTTGATTGCATCAATATGCTTGCTGTCAGTGGGTGATACGAGTTGCCACCCCCCCCTAATAACAACCTCCACCCCCACCCCATCCCAATACCACCCAACGGGGCTGAACGTTGCGCTATCTCATCGCTCATGCGAATCCGAAATTAAATTATCTGCCAACTGTCGGACGGACAACCCTTGTTTCAAAGTTCTCTTATAAACCCCCCTCTTGAGTCAGCTTTTATTCCAATCAGATTGTTTCCGTGGCTGTCTATCTGTGTGTGTTTCTGTGTGTGTTTGTGTGTGTGTGTCCTCAAATAGGCTTTTTACTTTGTCGCACTGCCAACAGCCTTGCGGATTGAATTCGAATTAATTCCATTGACCCGCCCCACTAACCCCGCCACAACCGACAACCTCATCAGGACACGTTTCGCCTGCTGATCCTTTTGCCCAGCTACAGCTCAAGCTCCTGCACCATCTCCAGCTTCTGTCTGGGTCGCGTGTGCGTGCGCCTGATTAACATATGTCAACAGTATTATATAAAGTGGTATTTTTGGGCCTGGGCATTTTCGGTCTGCGATTGCCGCCGCTTGGACCCGGACTTGGTCCCGGTCTCGGTCCCAGGGCCAGGGCGCAGAGTCCTTGCTCATGTTGGCAACAAATTCAATTACGCCCGCATTTGCTTATTTTTGTAAGAAATTAACTTGTAGTTATTTTTTCGCCCTCTCTCTTTCTCTCTCTCGCCTTCCCTTATCAGCATGTTGGAGTGTTTATTAAGGCAGGTAGTTAATAATAGGGATTTGCTTGAGGTGGGCGTATTTAATTGATTTGGCATTTTAAATATAAATACATGTTAATATTGTTAATTCTTTAATTGCATTTTAAAGCCATCTTGTTGCTTCTGTTGCCCTTATCTTTATTGACTGGGTCCATATATCGATATGCGGTCAATGTAAAAGGAAAATTGTACTTGAAAATGCGCCCCCTTTTTTAACTGAACTGCGCTGGTCAACCACCAATAAGCTCCACAGCAACAGCCACCGTATGCAAATGAACAGCAATGGCCATTAAAACACACACACACACACACACACACAGCAGGGCAACAAATAAAAAAAAAAGGAAGAGTATGCCAATAACTCGTCTAGACTCAAACCAAGCAAAAAACTGGCCATCGACTGCAATAAATCAGCACGTTGGCCAAAAGGCTCCATTAATTGAGTGGCCAAAAGGGTTGCCCAGGCAGGCTGTGCGTGTGTGTGAAGGTGGTGGCTAATAAGTGTAGCAATAAAGTAGGAGAGCGACGTCGGTCTGGTCCGAACACTCGAGTTGGCTGAGTTCAATGAGTACTCACTTTTATTTTTATTCACAATTTTTTGGCGGGGTTGCCCTCCTTTTAATTAGGCGCGTAAATTTTGAAATATATATATATAAATATAAAGTGGCTGCCAAAAGAGCCGACTGTATTCTAACTGGCAATCGGCATTTTATTTTTTTGGATATATGATTTAATTTTTTTTTTCTGAGTTATTTTTTATTCACCCATTTTTCGTGCGTCTCGTTGAAAAACAATGGCGCCAAGCAAGAGAGTCTTTCCCCCCAAAATCACTCTATATATATATATCTCCCTCTCCCTCTCTGTTTCTCTTTCTCTTTCTATTTATCTGCGCTTCTCTCGCCAATGCCGCCGTGTGCACTCGAGTGGCTGGCGAAGGGTTCATCATCATCGTCATCGTCGAGGTATTTTCTTGTTGAGGAGTTTTGTCTTTGGCCATGCTGGTTGTGCGGCTACCATTGCTGGGCCACCTTCTCCTCCTCCTCCACCTTCTCCTTCTTCTTCTTCTCCCCCCCTTAGCCAACTGGCACTTCTGCACTTGCCAGCCAGTCATCCAACCAGCCGCACTTGAAATATTTGTGGTTGTTGTTTGATTGAAGCGGTTCAAGCCGTTTGCAACGGAAGTGTGTTTGATTAAACGCAGAAGGACAACAGTATTACGAAGCCAAGCACGGACGAACGCTTGGTCCTTGGCTCCCTTTGGCTACAGATCCTTTTAAAGAGCAGGTAAAATTAAAAAAAAAAGAGGAAAAGATGTGAATGGCATTCATTTTTTAGTTGTTAATAATTTGAATATATTTGCAGATTTAGTTGTAATACAAAAAAATAAAAAATTAGAGATTTGAAAAGCATTGATTTTTTACTTATATTTTATTTTTCATAATTTATTTGCAGATTTAGTTTTAAATTTTTTATTTGTTTTTTTTAAATATTACCTCTATATAATTTACCTTATAGCTTTCATTAATGTTGTATGCCCTTAGTGGCATATCGATTTGTTGTTTATGGCCAGTTGGCTGCCCCTTGCCAACTTTTGTTGTTGTTGTTCTTGTTGTTCCTGCCGAAAAGCGGATAAAAGGATGGGGGCATGGGTCCATTGCTGTTTTGAATGCTGCGTCACATTTGAGTTGCTCTCCCGCTCCCTCCACTCCTGATCCCGCCAACTTCCTCTACTTGTCTCCCTCTCGCCGCGTTTGGTGTGACAATGTTGCCACTTAATCCGTTTATCTAACTTCGTACACCGTTGGACTCGATGCCAAAAACTTGCAGCGCGTGGTTTGGTTTAAAAGCCCCGATTTTCTTTATTTTTTTTCTCTCTCTCTCTTCTTTTTGTTAACAGCTTTCAACATGACGACGGCGTCGAATACTCTTCTTTCGCCCGCTCGAAATACGCAAAAATGCATTCGACCGTGCAAGCTGCCCGAGCAGCAGATTCAACTTCTCTCACACACACACTTACACTCTGCATGTGTGTGTGTGTTTGTGTGTGTGTGTGCCCAGGGCGCCCTTTGGCTCAGTCATCGTCAACGTCGTCATTCCACACGCCGACATCCATTAGCAATCGCAGTCATACAGACTTCCGCATCATACTTTGAACTTCCGCATATTTTATGAGTGTGTATGTGTGTGAGTGTGTGTGTTGTTGTTGTTGTGTGCGTATGCGGGCAAATGTCGCAGTCTATATACAAAATGGCGGACGCACACGACATTCGTCCCAGGTCCACGTTGGCCATGCGCGCACTTCGATAATCCCCGCACCAACAGCGAGCTCCCATTTAAACCCCATATCCTTAACACCCCCTCCCTCTTCCCATCCCCCCTCCCTACCTTCTCCTACCCTCCCAAAAAAACTTTGTCATCGCCTGTTTTGCCTGTCGCTTGGCAGTTTTCCTTATAGAATTTGTTTTCGCCTCGCTTCGATTTTGGCGCTTTTCCTTGTTGTTGTTTTAAGGTTACTTTGGCTTTTTTCCCCCCACCTCGCTTGGCCTTTTCCAGCTCTTAGGCCATGTTGCAGCTTTGGCTATTGGTTACTTCTATTTGTGTTTGTGCTTTTTCCCCTCTGTTGTTCAGCTTTTTTCATTTTTACATTTTCCTGGCTGACTGTTATTCTTCTTATTGTGTTGTTTCTATGCATTTTTTTTCGTTGGAAAATTATAAATACCAGTTGCACAGAATTTTTGAGTCGCTTTCATTGTTGCCACTTCTAATAAGATTATATTTGATTGAGTTTCTGTTTAGCATTGTGTTTGGTGGCCTTTCAATTGGTAATATAAAAAGAGAAATTCAGTTATTCCACTTTTTATAATTGGTTTATTAACAATTTCTTAAACTCATATTTTATAATAATTATTTACTTTATTTATAGCTATTTAAACTTCTTCATCTAAAATTCTTTATGGAAAAACAGCAGTAAAAAATATATTTTTAAACGCTGATCGACATTTATTTTAATAAGTTTTGGTAAGTCACAATTGCTTATTTTTTTTATAACTGATTTTACGATGGTCTTTATTTAATATATTTTTGGTAATCCTAAAAGTGCATAAATAATTATTTAAAAAAAAATATATATATTAAAATAAATAATTACATATATTCCGTATATAGATTATTAATTGAAACTCTCTATAAGCTCAATAACATCATCATATTAGGGACATTCCCACAATTTTTAACCACTGACCCACTCCACAACCGCTCACACTTTAGTCTAAAAAATGAAACCACCCGAAATTACAAATTTTAAAGAACAAAATACGCCATTTGGCCTTAGCCTAAAAGACCTCCGACAAAATATGACAAATTCGGCTAAACAAAACAGGAAACAGCTCCAAACGCAGCCGAACAAATAACCAGAGCTATATACAAATAAATACTTGAATATATCTTATCTCGCGGCCCCCATGGCGCTTCCTGCGTGTCCTTCTCTCTCTCTCTCTCTCGTTTTTTTTTTTTGTTGGCGTGCTCAAATGCAAATCCTGCTAAACCGGCAAGGAGCAAACTTTTTTAAAGTTGTACAAACCCCACCTGATGGCCCCCCAAACTCCCTGGAACTTTGGCTACCTTTGCCATAAATCATGGCCGCCAAGTTGTAGGCTTGTATTCTCCGTTTTCTCGCATTCGGTTGCTTTCTTTCCATATATTTTTGTTCTTCTTACTTCGCTTTGTTTTGCGAAGACAGCATTTCCTGAATTTACCTTCTTCCCATTTGTTTGTGTGTGGGTGCGAGGGTGTGTGTTTGTGTGTTTGTTTCGAGAAGCGTCGCAAAAACATAAATCCAAACGCCAAGACAAATTTCGCAGATCCGCCGTTGGCTCTTTCTTTTTTTTTCTTACATATTTTTTTTTTTTTGGAGGTGGAGGACGAGAAAGTTTTCGTGGCAAGTTTTCTGCCTTTGCTGTTTCTTCAGATGATTTATGCCTGGCACGCCATTGGGTGAGGGTGTCCCTGAGTATCCTGTGTGTGTGTGTGTGTGGGTGTGTGTCCTGTACGGGTGGCTCGTGGCCGTGCAAAAGTTTTCTGCTGCGCGCAAAAATTATGCGGCCCGACAAGTAAGTAGCTGCCTCTCGTATCTGTATCTATAACTTCAACTCTCGCTCGCTCTTTCTCCCTCTCTATCTCTCTCTCTCTCTCCCTTTCTTGCTCACTCATTTTGGGTGTGCTTCTAATGCCACCCGTTGCTCTAAGCCATTTGCGTGGATTGCCAGCAATTTGCTCTCGAGATTTCCAAGATGTGCCCACGCTTCAAGGACATGGACCGAGGCAGGACAGCTCTCTGTGTGTGTGTGTGTGTGTGTGTGTGTGTTTTGGGGGGACGTCCTGTGTCTGTTTCAAAATTATGTTTGTGCAAAAGATTTGCAGGCTCTTTCGGTACGTGTGTGTGTGTGTGTGTTGGTGAGTGTGTGTGTGCGTCCTGGCTCTTGCCTAATTTTTAGTACTTTTCCTCTAAGATTGCCCGTCTTTTGGGCAGCGGATGCGCAAATGTTCCTTGTCTTGGGTCTCAGCTGGGGGTCTGCAAATTGCGTTTAAATTAATTGCAAATGGCGCATGATTAAGAGGAAGTAATATAAGACTAATTGTTTATGATTTAACGATTTTGCACTAAGCATTTACAGCTTTGGATTTATTGAGAGCAGTTAAGAGGAAAAAAGGGAAGAAAAAAGCTGTAACAAAGTAAGAAATTAAATGTTTTAAATAAAAAGTAATTTGAATTGTTTTTTTTTTTCATGTTATGTATACATATATAATATAATAATATAACTTCCAAATTTAGTCTTATCTTTTTAAAATCCTCTAATATTTGTAGTTATAAATTTTGCCATTAAAAAGGAAACTTTTTTTGTAACTTGTTTGGTAAACAACAATTTCTATAGGCTTGCGCGTAGATCTTTGTAAGCTGGAAAACAAACGTAATGAGGACTTATATATGTATTGTGAATATCCTGCATAACGGCTGCTGGGCAGCGCTAAGAAAAAAAAAATGAGAGCGATACTTGGCGACCACTCCCAGGGCTGGGCTATTGACAAATGTAACCCTACTTAAAATAATTACTTCGCCTTAATTGCGCTGTCAGTTGGTGTCTACTTAAAGAAATATTATCCCGTATGGCATATAGACATACAAATATTGTGCTTATATACGCACGCTGTCGTCATAAGTGCATTTATGAAAGGGTAAAAAACAACAACACGGAAGGGTTCTTAGGAAGGTTCTTAGAGTTATATGTGTTCCCTACGCGAATGTGTGCTCAGCATATGTCAATTAAGCCATAATTCCGTTGCCATCGTGCTGAGTCCTGCCAACGACGACTGTCAATCAAGTCTTTCACCAAAAAAAAAATGAAAAAAAAGAAAACAAGAAAAAAATTTCATTCTATGTGCCTTACTGACTTTACAGTCTTTCAATTTCTTTTCTTTTTGTTGTTGTTGTTGTTGTTGTTAAAGACCAGCTCGCTCGTCACGTCAAGCTGGCTTTAAGACAGCTAACAACAACCACATCAAGTTGTCAAACTCTCAAGGGGAAGACAAACCAAACAACCCTTCAAACTAAGGCGAGCTGTGGGAGCTCCCTTAACAATTAACAGCAATAATTATGCAATATTTTTTCTGCTTCTTACCCCCCAGCGAATGTTTGAAATTTCCATTTGCCAATTGCCTAATTTTCACTATTTTCCCACACGCTGAACGAACTGAACGACTGAAGTCTGATTGATTGGAAAAGTCTCTCATTCTCTCGCTCTCTCTCTCTGTTTCTTTCTCTCTCGCTCTTTGGCTCAGCATCGTTTTAATTAGGCACCGCAGCGGAGCTCCTCGCTCGACGCTTGTTGCCATTAATTGGCTGTGTAGGTTGCTGCTTTAAATCCTTGCCCAGGGACGCCACTCGATGTCGACGTTTGCGCTTTTTGTCCACGACTCTGCACCTTGGGCAATCCCCCCTCCCCCCTCCATCTCTCCCTCCCTCCAGGAGCTTGGCTTTTTGCATGCGGCCGCGCCAATTTGCGTGGGCTCCTAGTTGTCCTGCCCACACTAGTCCCCCAACAGTCAGCCAGCCAGTCAGCCAGGCTGCCAGGCATCCTGGCAACTGCTTCTCTACTCAATGGCGTGTTAAGTCAGTCAATAGGCGCCGCTGCCAATCAGTGCTTCAAGTTGCCGCCTCGACAGCCTCGACTCTCTCTCCCTTTTGCTATGTTGGCAATGTTCTTAATAGAAAAGCGCTTTTTCAATTATGTTAGCTAACTCCTTTTTGGAGCAACAGCAGCAGGAGCAGGAGCGGGAGCGGTAGCGGGAGCAGACCGGGCTCTTAGTGCGTCTGGCTGGCTGCCATGTTGTGTACCTTTTAATTTACTATTTTTGCTTCCCTTTTTTCGATATACCACGCAAGGCGAAAGGGTTTAAGGGGTAGATTCGTACTTGATTTATATTCTTTTTTAGCATTTTTTAAAATTGAAAACTATAATTAAATCTGAGCAAAAGACTTTTTAACTATAATATTAACCTCTTATTATTTTTATCTATTTTTAATTTGTTTTAAAGAGAACAAAGATTCTCTTTTTCTTTATTAATTACCCATTTCTATACACAATTTTTTCTCTTAAGAAATATAATAGAAATATAAGCTTATGAGTCAGAAAAAATTTCATTTAAAAACGTAATTAATTAATTTTATTTTTAACTTCATTAAAACATTTATTTTTCTCATATATTATTTGTTAATCAATATAAAAAAATAATTATTTTTTAAAGTATTTTATGTATTCATTCTTGAGGGTATTTGCCAGTCGATCAGCTAAGGTCTTTTTCTTATAAAGTAGTTTCTTTATACATTTTTTTTGCCTGCTTCTTTGGTTGCCCATCAGTGGCAGCAGGACGAAGCTGGCGAGCATCCTGCTGTTAGTATCCAATTAAAATCGAAAATTAAATGTCAGGCGGCAGCAAAATACCTAAGCACTGTGGCTGGGGCACTCTGGGTGGGGGCAGCTGCAGCTGTGGGCGTGGCCTGAGTGGGTCGCTAAGACGCTTACTTATTGAATATTTGCTTGGCCTGCGGCTGCAGCAAAAAAAAAACCTAATTGCCTTGACCGTAAGCAAACAGTTTTCGCAGGCTCAAAAATGCATGAGACACAACAAACAAACAAACACACCCGCACACACCCGCACACACACACACACACCCACATCAAAAAGACAAACATAATCAAAAGTATGTGGCATGGAACGTGTGCCACAAGGTGGAAGGAAGGTCGGAAGGTCACTTGAAAATCACGCCCAATTTGAGTTGCGCCTAGTGCAAATATGTTTACACACTGCGGTCGCTCGAAGTTCAGACCCGGCTCGGGAAAAATCCGAGTATATATATAGATGTATATATACGCTGAATAATTGATGAGAGCCCAATGTAATCATCTCGAGGAGGAGTGTGCGTTGTGTCGTTGTGCAAACCTCGTCATTAATGTGCCCAGGGCGCTTAATAAATTTATGTATAAGTGTTGATGTTGATACAACGGACTCGAACTCCCATGTGGACATTATAAGCACCGAACTCGACAGAAAAATGCCGTGCATAAGCTGTGCAATTTTTCGAGATGGTAGCGTGAGAGTAACCAGAGCGGAATTAATGTTTTTATGGGCTTAATTCATTAATACAAAAATATTCTCAGTTACATTAAAAGGTAATTGTATAAAAAATATAAGAGAATAACATGAAATTAATAAATAAATATGTGTTGGTTAGAATTAAGAGCAATAATCAGGTTTGATTTGGGAGCTAAAACAATATAAATATAAAAAATTAATAAGTATTATCAAAACAAACCTAGTTTTTTAAAATAAACAAATATGAGCTAAAGAGTTCAAAAATTAACAAAGGAAAATATTTAGAAATGAAAAAGAATTTTTATAATTTTATTTATTGGTATTTTGAGGCTATTTATAATTTATTTTTTATATCCAGCATTTACAACATATTTCTCTAACTTTTATTTATGAACACGCTCGACTCACGCGCTCATCTCTAGCAGCTATCGGTATCGTCCTGTATCACAATATTTTCTTTGTGCATTTTAAATGTTTTGTATGTTTTGGTTTATTGCACGGTTAAGTCAAGAATGATGAGATTGAGTTTGTGGGAAAAGGGTTGAGGAATATAATATGCAGTTTTATTAGAAAAAATTGAAAAGGTGTACAGGGATACATAGAATATAGATGAAAAACTTTTAGAACCAAAAAATAAATAGTAAAAAAAATGTAAATCTTTTTAAGGAAAACTTCGTGAAGCATCCTAAATATTTTCCGGATATCATAAATGTTACGCCCATTTTCAAATGCTAATCGCGTGGGGCAGTAAACTAACCCAGCGATAATCAAAATTATGCTGAAAATTATTCAAGCATTAATATGAAATGCCAAAGCTGAGATGGATGTGGATGGCATGGCCAATGGATGGTTGGATAGATGGATGGATGGTTGGAAGGAATTGTTGGTTGGCTGCCTGTCAGGCTCAGCTCATGTGAGATTTTAATGCCTGGAAATGCTTTAATATGACGCTGATGCTTATGCGGCTGTTTTTTAATAACACGAAAGGCACGAAGAGTGGAAAAAAAAATATATATATGTATAAGCAGTGAAAATCGCATGACACAAAATGATAAACAAGAATGAAGAAAAAAATTTATATATATGTATAAGGAGATTTATTACGCAGCGGCTGATGATGGACCATAAAAAAAAATAATAAAAAATAAATGCAAAACAACGTGGCAGAGGCAAAAGTGTATATAAGTACGGACCCGGACAGGCCAGCAAAAACAACAATAATAACAACAACAGCAACAAACTTCAGCGCTGCTGCGTGCCACAAAAGCCATCAATCATTTTGAGCGAAAGGGGCAAGCGGAGGCCGAGCCTGGGAGCCCGGTGCCCGGAGACCGGAGCTCGGATCGGAGTCGCTTGTCGGTCGCTGTGGGTTAGATGGGCCCATCAGCGTATTAGAATAATCATCAGCGTCATCATAGCCAGCTGTGGGGCTGCAACTGAAAGCCTCATGATTATTAAATATGCCAAATCCCGAAACCGAAAACGAAACCGTAACCGAAACCTCAACCTCAACTTAAACCTCAACTGAAACCTCAACCGCCTCCCATTTCAGCCGCGCCTCTTTGGCGAGCTAATCGATTTATTATGCTAACCAGGCGATGCAGCAAAGTGTGGCCCCTGGAATCCTTCGGAGCGACGGCGCACGTCAAGCAAATGAAGCGTGCTAACTGAATCCTGAGCTTGAGCAGTAAATAAATAAACACCATTTTCTATACGGAAATCATTTAATTAGCCTTTTAAATGTCAGCGGTCGCGAATATATTTATATAAAACATGTTGAACTTTTTTTTTAAATGGAGCAGAAATTGTGAGAGAATATATACGGAATACATAAAGGGTTGATTACCAGAGCTTGCAGACAGAACACATTATTGAATTAATGTATTTTAAATCTTCAATTTATTTATATATATTATGTTTTTAATTCACAAATTTATTAAAATACCATATATAATTTTTAAAAATTTGCGGTTGATAATATGTTTAGGTTTATATAAAAAAAACATATTTTAGAAAATTGAGAAATACATGCAAGTCGAAAAAAAATAATATTAAAAATATTAAGAAAATTTAAATGTCGAAATGAGAGGGAGGATGAGCCATGATCAGAATGGTATCAAACATAAAAATCGGTTAAGATTTGGCAAAGTTATTGGGGTTCAAAGTCTGGGAGGTACCCTTTATATGGATTTGGGAACTTTACATGTCATTTTTTTTCCCAATTTTGGCATGATTTTTGACAAAAAATTAGACCCCCTCAGAAATACTTTTAAAGTTGATTTTTATACTAATTTTAGTACCCGCAATCGATTAAAAATAAATTCGGAAGTTTCTAAATTTTTCAAATTTTTTTTTTTCGAAAATTCACAAGGGGGGAGTACAGTGTTTTTTTCAGAAAAAAGTCGAAAAAAATAAAACCGAAAAGATTAAGTAAATTTAAATGTAGAATCATAAAAGTGTTAAAACCATGATCAGAATGGTGTCAATCATAAAAATCGGTTTAGTTTTGGCAGAGCTATTGGGGTTCAAAGTCTGGGAGATGCACTTTATATGGATTTTGGAACTTTACAAGATAATTAGACCCCCATAACTGTCTACAAAACCTAACGATGATTAAACTGTAAAAAATATTCTATTGAATTACCAATTATAAGAAACTGAAGTTCAACTTAATAAGATGTTGAATAATCTTGGCGTGACGAAAAAAAAACTACGAACTAAGGAGGGGACCAAAATGTATGGAATTTTTACGATTTATTGAAATTTTCGATTTAGCGGGTGTCAAATTATCGTGTCTCGATTGTAATTAAATTGATTTATAATTCATGTTTAATGAAAATATTTCTGTAATTCCATAAATAATTCCAGAAATTGTGCGTTGAATAAGTTTTGAAGGCTCTGCTGTCTGTTTTCTACGGCTTTAAATTTTCTCAGGCATATGATTAATGATAATTTCTAGCTAATTAAATGCAGACAGTACGCAGAAGCTGCATATATATTTATTTTATGCTCATTTTTAATTTGAAAATGCTTGGGCAACACTCCTCACACTTAAGCTCCGGCCAAACCTCCACTTTAAACAGTAGTCAACAGCTTCGTCTCCGCCCACCAGAAATCCGAACCAGGCAACTAATGGCGTTGACGATGGCGATGCTGATGCTGATGATGGTGATGGTGATGTTGATGCCTCCGGGCGACACACAGCGGGCACAACGTGGCCAGACACGTGCCGCCAACTTGGCCAGAGCGTGTGCAGCATCATCAACAACGCTCAAGATGACGATGACGATGACGATGGCGATGGGTGGTTGGGTTGGTTAAGTTGGCTGAGTTGGCTGAGTTGGCTGAGTGTGAGTGCTTGTGGTCAGCCAACAGTGCGGTGTCCGCCCCAAATCGCAGCCACGCCTCGCCCCTTACGGGCATTAACATTAACATTAACATTAACATTATCGGCCGTTGCCGACGCTGGCCGCGCAATAACTTTTGACATTAATGACCAGCCGAGCGGGCGACAGCTGCATGTCCATGTCCATGTTTATAAATTGCCATTTGTATATCTATATATGTAGGTTTTGTTGTTATTTATTTTTTTTCCTCAACATTTGACACTTGCCTGTCAGCGCTACAAATTTGTATCTATGTATCTTTTCCATCTATGTTCATGTCGTCGTCTTGTTGATGGCTTTTATCTGCACTTTGCGGTAGAATGCGCGCCCCGTTCCGCAAAGCTTTTCAGTTCAGCTGCCTCGCTTCATCATCTTCATCAGAGCCACAGATACGAGCGACTCTATCTGCGCTTTTCAATCAGATTTGAGGTGCTCCTCCCAGCCCCCTCCTCCCCCCTATCAATTCCACCTGCGACAGCCCCACACAGTGCCTACTCGAATATTTGCCAGCCAGCTATTATTATTATTATTATTATTATTATTATTATTATTATTAATAATCATAATATAATCCTGTGCGTCTTACGCTTCACTGGCTTTCAGTTCCGGTTTATGTTAATGTTATGCATCTAAGCAAATTTATGCATGCATGCTGGCGATATTCAATGTGTATTCACTTTTAACTGTGTGTGTATTCACTTGTATTCGTATTCGTGTTTATAGATTCGCATTCAAATGTTCAGTCATTGGGCGCATTAACTGTTTGGCACTTTAATTTGTGTAAATGCAAATGTAAATAAGTTGTAAAATATGAATTTGGAATTGAAAATAGAGTTAACTTTTTAAAAATGATGAAATCATCTAGAACTCACGTTATTCACTAGGCAAACTTTAATATAAATATAAAGAATATTTAATAAATAAATAAATAAAACTAAAAATAATTAAATAAATATAAATAAATTAAATATTTTTGTGCTTTTTTAAAAAACATCTCGAATTTACTTAAACTTTATTTATAATGTAATATTTATATTAATAAAAAATAATATTAAAATAATTATTTTCAATTAAATTCTTGGGTAACCACTGTTTTGGGCAGATTTCTTAGAACTCACACAAATATAGTGAACTTTTTATAAACATTTCGAACTCACGTTTATCACTAGGCAAATTTTATTTTAAATTTAATATTAAAAATATTTATTATAAATAAGTTCCTTTAAATTATATTCTTTTACCCACTGTTTGGGCAGATTTCTTAGAACACACGTTTATCACAAGGCAAACTTTATTTAGATATTTAGATAATTTATATTTAAGTATTTAATATTAAACTAGTTCCTTTAAATTAACTTCTTTTAAGCACTTCTTTTGCTGGCACATTTCTTCATATCAACTTCATTTTGTGGGCATTGTCCGTTAGCGCCACATGAGCAGCGTGTGAAAGGAGGAAAATGGGAGAAAAACTTGAAATTAAATTTGCTGCTGACACCAATTTTCAAAACCAGCTTTTCCTGCAGTTTGACATGTTCCTAATTGATTTTTTTGCTTCTTCTCTGCTTTATTTATGATTTTTTTTCTGTTATTATGATTTTTTTTTTTTTTGGCAATTTAATATTGCAAAGGCATTGCCTTTGGGTGGGTGGGTGTTTTTTTTTTTTTTTTTGGTGGGCACGCTGAGTGAGTTGTGTCCTCGTCAGGGGCTAGTGAAAAAGACGCAGGACGAGAAATCCTTTTCAGCGCATGTTTCTTGGCCATACAACAAAACTGGAAGGTGAAGACCGCCCCCGCTTGGAGCCACAAGCTCGTCCATTTTGGCTCTCGTCTTTAGCGCTCGTCTCGTTTTTTATGCGCCACATGTGCCAAAAGCTTTCATAAAGCAAACACACACACACACACACGCACACACAGTGAGCAAGCACTGCATTGGTTATGGGAATTTTTGATTGACATCGGTTCAGGCCAGGCACACACAAACAAACACACACTCACACACACTACCTTTTTTGCCCCTTGCCTGAAAGTAAAGCTGCGCGTTAACTACAGCAGTGTTCTACCTCCCCTCCCCCTCCCCCTCCGCTCTGCAGTCGGCACCGCCCGTGGCGCCTCTTATGCAACATTGACATGCCAGGCAAGGCAAACATGGAAGGAACTCTGCGAGAACTCTGTATACGTCACCATATTGGCAGCTGCTCCTGCTCCTGCTGCTGCTGCTGTGGCTGTCTGTAGGTGCCACCTTTTGTGCACCTACACGACGTTGCCTTCAGTTCCTTTCCTTTTTTTTATATTTTTTTCTTTCTTTTTGGTTTGGAGCGGGAAACGCGCGCGCATAAATGAAAAAGTTTTTCGGTTAGCACTCAGCGCTACCCAATTTTCTTTTTGCTTGGCCAAAATACGTGTATGTTTTTCTTTAGCCAGCGTACACCCCAATCACACACACCCACACACACACACACACACATATATAGCCCCTGCCAGCGTCTGTGTTTGCTTTTGAAGCAGCGCAAATTAGTTTTTTCACTTTGGTCGCGTTTTTGTCGGGCCGCCTTTGTGCGCTCGTTGCTTTTAACGTTAAATGACGAAATAGCTTTACGGTTCATTGATGCACATAGCACACCCAGACAAACACACACACACACCCTACACACACACACACACACGTACACGTACACACTTGCACCCAGGCAAGTCACACGCCCAATTAGTAGCGCAAGTTTAGTCGTTTAGACTACGCAGACGTTTGCTAAGCTTCATTGAATTTTCACTATAAACCTCCCATTTGCATTTCCCCATTTCCCCCCTCTCTCCCCAACCCTTACTCAAAGTCCGAGCCCCACCCTTTTTACCATAGAGCGCTCACTTTTTCGGCTACTGTTTTGTATATAACAGTCAAACACTGTTTGCTTCGGGCCAATAAAAGCCGTTAAGTTTAGTTAGAAATTTTCAAGCGTTGATTTTATTCAATCAGCATACGGCAAATAAAAAAAACAAGAATAAATAAATAAAATAAAAAACAAATGTGAAAAATGGCTCTTTCAATAGGGTCCCCACTTTGTATGGTCAGTTGGCTAGCTTTTCTTTTAGCCCCACCTTGTTGCTGGTCCTGCTCCTGCTCCTGCTCCTGCTGCATGTGAAGTATCCTTGTGGCAGTTCAAAAGAAATTCAATTGAAAGAATGACTTTGAAAATTGTTTAGCAGGTGTATCTGTATCTGTATTTAAATTAAATCAATGTTTTCCTTAAGTGTAGTTTTCGACTTTAAGTGTAACTTAACAGATAAGAGTTTGATTGAGCAAAAGTAAAAGAAATATAAATACTTAACCTTATAATAATATTAAGAATGTTTTATTTATCTCTAAAATTCAAGCACAGCCTTTCAATTTTCCTTAACACTCTTTAATATATATATATTTGTATATAAAAAAGATACTTTTAATGCTCGTAAAGTAAACTACTTAGGAATCCATTAGATGGTTAAACGAATAATGCGTGAACTGTAACGAAATTACGAGCATAATTTTACACTTGCACGCAATTTCATATTTTATGATTTAAAGATACATGCCACATGCCGCACGCCGCACGCTTCACACAAAATGCGTGCCTGACTTCGTCAAAACACACACACAAAATCCGCTACAAATAACAACCCAACTAGCCGTGACCCCAGTTCGAGCCAACCAACTAACCAACTATCTGTGCTGAGCTCGGGCTAATGCATGTTTAGACAAATTTATGGTTGATTAAAAGCGTCTGATAACACGCAAACCTTGGACTGAAATCGATACCCTGTGTGTTCCTTTAATATTGATTGCAACGCACAAAAGTATGCACCAAATTATTGTGTAATTAAACTTATAAATACCCTGCAGGTATTTCAGACTATCCTATATAATTTTTTTATTTATTTTTTGGTAGGGATTTAGTTATACTTTTATTATAAACAACAATTTAAATTAAAGTTATTAAACTACTTTCAAATTCATCTGAGCTATGAGACTTTATCTCTGCTGCCTTCAACTTAATTTACGAAACAAAAGTTTTCATATTTAAAGGATATTTTAGTCTAGTCAAACATACCCATATTTGTTTTTTTTTCTGTGCAGTACATAAATATTAATATGGCTTACGAGTGGATTTATAACTGTAGCGGTCAAAGTGCCAAAGACTTTTGAGTTTATTTTTGGCTTCTGACTGCAACTGGATTTCTCTTCTTTTTATTTTTGGAGAGTGGGTTATACAAATAGAGGAAGTCGAAACAGAGTGGATAGAATACATTTTGTTTGTGTTGTAGATGAAGCAGCTACTGATTGCTGAGGGCGCCCTTAGTCATTGACTCGTATGCCAGTTGTTTTTGTGTTAGTTCCTGTTGCAGTTGTTGTTCTTGTTGTTGTTATTGTTGTTGTTGCTACTGCTTGTTGATGCTTCTTCCTGTTGGGCGAAGTAAACTGAAGCTAAAGTGCACTGGACACGCCGGCATCCTGTTGAAATCATTTCAAATTGCAAACATGCCAAAGCCGACAACAACAACAACAAAAAAAACTTCTCTAGACTCGGCACACGTGAGCGAGTGTGCGTGTGTGTGCGCGTGTGTGTGTGTTTGGACTTGTGTGCATAGCAATGTGACATTTGCATGCGCCTGAAAGTATGCAATGGCATAAAGTTAAAACTCGTTCGGTTCACAATCTTTAAGGGCAGTCGAGAATTTAAAAATCCACTGCATAATACCGCTTTGGCTTCACAGGATGCCTAGCCTGGAATTCCGAGTCCAGTCATGGCCAGAAGCCACTGCAGCAAATCCACCTGACGTGGAAAATGAATGTCGTCTCATCGTTGTTGTTGTTGTTTTTTTTCGGTTATGCTTCGGTTTTAATTTGCACATGGGCCAAGTTAACTAAACATGTGAGTTTATTTTATGTTGTTGCTGGCTCGTTTTTTGGTTTCTTGCCTGGCTGAACACGTTGGTCAAACGCTCTGGTTACGATTTCAACTGACCGAAGGCAGGGGAAGCCATGTTGGGGAAGGGGCACATGGCACAGGATGTGTGTGTTTTTGCGGCATGTCGCATAGACTGAGTCCCACTTCCAGCTAGAACAAAGACCGTTTGGGTTCATGGGACATGGACAACCGTAAGTCGTGTTGCCATTTTCTATATACAAACACATATATATATATTTATATAGAGAGTATATATATATTTTCGTGCTCGTTTGATGTTTTCTTTAAATTAATTACAAAGTCAGTCAGTGTTAAGCGCAGACAGTTGGCTTTCATTTAATTGCTAAACAATTTTCTTTATTTCAATTAAATTAATTTCACAAATTAAAAGCTAGAAATCTTTTTGGTCGATGTTCATTTTAAAAATTGGAAGACTGACTTTAAAATTAATTTAAAATTCCTAATTTATTTATGTGGGTTGACTTTAAAGTTAGTTTGACAATTTTTTATTTCATTTATTTTTTTAAATTATTATCATTAATTTATTAAATAGAAAGGCTGACTTTGAAATTAGGTTTAAATTCTATATTTATTTATTTATTTAACTAAGTGTTTATTTATAAAATTAGTTTTACAAATTTAAATTCATTTATTTATTTAAATTATTATTATTAATTTATTAAATAGAAAGGCTGACTTTGAAATTACTTAAAAAATAAGTTATGCAAATCTTAATTCGTTTATTTAGTTAAATTATTATTATTCATTTATTGCTGACTTCAAAACTAATTTTACAATTCTTTATTATTAAAGAAAATAACAATGTGAAAAGTTGTCTTACATCAGAGTTATCAAACATTTATATTCTTTCCTTTTTCTTATCAATTATGTTTATTGTTATAAAATCAGCTCTGAGCTGCCATTCATCCAAGCTAACCCAATAAAAACGGCAGCTGCTCGCCTTGACCCAATCGCAGTCGATAAATCAGCGTGCCAAATGTGCTGACATTTTTCTATAAATAATATTGATAATAGTAATAACAAATAAACAGAAACTTGAATGAATTGCAACACGTGTTGGGTTCTAATGCCGTCTTGGTTCATTGAGCAAACCCGAATCATTTTATTCTTGAGACGAGACAATGGCAACGATCGCGAAAGACGCGTTCACAATGCACTGATCGTGTCCATTGTTTTGGCCATGGCTATCGAAAGGTGACGACGACGGAGAAGAAGAAGATGGAGATGGAGGCGATGCTGAAGTTTTCTTTTCATATTGTCAGCCATCTGAAGAGGTTTTTCATAGAAAATTTATGTTATTTATTTGTGGCACACGGCGCTTGAAAGGTGTTTATAAATATATATATATAAATATATATATATTTTTTTTTTTTTCATTTTGATTCAGCAGGGTTGCCAGGCCAAGTCGGGGCTGTCAGTTTGTCAGTTTGCGCCTGCGCAGCGGCATTCAATGTGGCAGCTGCGCAGATTGCGGAACGTATCCAAGTGCCGCATGCCACACGAAAAAGGGGTGGGTTGTGTGTGTTGCGTACATTGATTCACATGATTTATGTTTGATGCTGAAGTGAAGTGTGCGGGGGGTTTTTCCATTTACGGCTTGCAGATGCCAGAAAAACTTGGAGCTGGGGCTATAAAGTAGAATGGAAGTTGTTCATAAATCCTCTTTTTCAAATAAAATTGGAACTCTTTTATGGATATTTATAGTTCGATATTTTTTTCAGGAAATTGATCTAAAATGATTGTTTAAACTTAGTTTTTATATTAAAAGTATTTATATTAATGAAGAACTTAAGATAACTGTTTAAAGTTGCATATATTGTGTTTAAATTAACTAAATTTTTTAGGATTTATTTTGCAGAAATTTTTTTGAAGGTGGTTTTCAATAGTAAAAAGCTAAAACCAAAGTTTAATCTGATTTAACTTAAAATTAATTTTTTTTTATAGTTTCCACTTTTAATTTTATAATAAATATTCCATATTTCAAATCTTGACCTGCTTTGCCATTAGAAAATAGGCAAAAAAAAAAACTCTTTTGGCAAATTAATTTTTACCTTTGATATTTAGTTGTAGACTGAATTTCTCCTTTAGGGCCGCTGACAGCCATCAAGTCAACTTGTGCCCGTTCGGCTTATGTGAAGGCCCAATTCAGGGCGCAGATTTCACAATAATTCGGTTCATAAGCCGCCAGGAAATGCTGCACTAAATTTGAGCTGACGACGGCTAGCGAAATTTGCCGGAGAAGGAGAACAAAAAATTACTGAAACTGAAATCAGAACAAAACACGACACCGCCGCTACTGCAAGGATACGAGAGAGGTCCTAGCAAATAGCAACCCTGATGTTGGGTTCGGGGGCACCGAGCAAACGAGGACCAGGTGCGCAATCAGCTTTGTAGGCGATTTGTGAGGATTAAACTGCGCACCATGCTCAGAAAGAGAAAGATAGAGAGTAAGAGGGAGAGAGAGAGTTGCGAGCGGGACAGCTGCCTACCTGCTTTAGGTTCATGTAGGAGGATCAATTTGCTGACTAAATACGCACAGAAAGGTGTAGCCGTAAAATCTGTCAGATACACACACTCACACACACACTCGCACACACACACACCCAGAATGGAGGCCCTCAAATCTTTCATTTTTTGCGTTCCAATGCGCACTTTGAGCAACTGCCGCAAAATTGATAAATTGGAAATTGGTATTATTATTTAATTTTTTTTTTTTTGGGCAGGCGGCTCGTTTTAGACAAATTTCATGCTTCTTGGTAATTGGCAAAGCAACCAGCTACGCACTTTTAAAAATGCCAGTTGGCAACAGTGCTCTCGATTTTGTAGCTGCCCCGAAACAAGTTACGGCATAAGGATTTTGCCAGGTGGTAAATCTTAGGGGTTGATAGCTCTTATTTTTATTTTTTGCACAGCTACTGCGCAGTAGCAACGAGTTCTGCAGCAAGTCTCAATTTATAAAATGTACGCATTTTAATTAATGTAGGAGAAGTTTGTCAAAACTGCGCCTTAAAGTCTGCCAAAATCGATTAAGTCTAAAGTCTGTCGCCCAACTGTCTAACACTTGAGCCAGTCCCAACAACACATCATCGATCATCGTCACAGCAGCAGCAGCCACCTTTTCAGGTGTGCAGATGCATTTACAAGATACATAAATGGCAATACAGAAAGAGATGGCAATAGCTATGGGTATATACAGGGTATAAGCTATAGTTGTCATTTTATTGCACCGCTGGGAATTTTCTCTCTTTTTCAATTATTCTTTCTTTTTTTTTTGAGTCATTGCGCAACACATTTTCCCTTTTTCCTTGCCGCTGGCTATTTGACTTGGCCAATTGTGAACTCTTTTCATGGATTTTTGCCGACTTTTCTCATTGACTTTTGGGCTTAAATCGAAGCTGTTTAGAAGAATTGATCGATTGGCAGCTTATCTAACATTGTTTCTAGGCCATGTGAATTTGATTTGTTTGTAGGTAACATAATTGATTTGTATAAACTAGAGATTATATTTTCGACTTAAGCTATTTGATCATGTATCTAAAATAATGTTTATTATTGAATTTTGCAGTTATTATATGGCTAAATATTTTTAATTTTATTTAACCTTTTACTACCTAAAATCTAGATACCAGAAACTTTTATTTTCAACTTAAATTTATTAGATTTATTTGATTTTTAGTTTGGTTTATTATTTGGTTTATTTTATATTTTAAGAGATGAAAGAGAATGTTAATGAACAGGGTTTTAGACTCCATAAAATCTTATGTATAAACTTTATTCCTTATTTCGCAATATCATTAATATTTAACTTAAGAAACAAACAAAAAATAACTCATCTATTTTATATAAAAAATAAGAATTCTCTTTCCTGCAATTTTACTCTTATTTAACTTTACAAACAATCAACTCTTCTTTTATATAAAAACAAACTAAATTATTTTCCCACAATATTATTATTATTATTTAACTTAACAAACAAACAACACTTCTATTATATAAAACCCAACTTTAATGATGTTTTCTACTTTTAAGGCATAAATAGGAACGCCCAGAATTTTGTTTCTCGGTAGCTCTTGAGATCTTCTTCTTATTGCATTCGCTTGCCGTGTTTTCCGAGCAATCGAACAATGAGTTTAAGCGTGAAACGATCAGCAGACATTATGCAGAGCTCTTTATTAGCATTCGACTCCCACACACAGTGGGAAATCAAACAATTTTCCCACCAGCCCAAAAAGGGGCTGCATACACTAACCCTATATACACATATATGTATATGTATGTATGCATGTATGTATATATATCTTTGCCCATAGGCCCATTGACAATGCGTCAAGCCAAGCCGCAGGATATATTCAGCTTGAGCAAATACAATAAATACCTGTTGGTTGCATTTTTTCAGAGATATGCGAGTATATTTGTGTGTGTGTGTGTACTTATATCATGGCAGTTCTTTTCGCTATTGTTGATGATATTGCTGCTTTTGTTGTTGTTGTTGTTGTTTGTATTGTCAGCTGTAAATGGGTAGCGGGTAGAAGCCACAAGTGCCTGCTCAGAATCTATCGCTATCTCTTTCTCTCTCTGTGTGCCCGATGAACAGTTAGCGAATTTAACAATGCTTAAGCAACCTCTGTCTGCGTGTGTGTGTGTTTTTTGGGGTACTCGAGAAAACGAAATGAGCTGAAATAAAAAAAAAAAATTGTTAAAGGTAAAATTGAAATAGCATTGTGCAAAGTTGGTTCTTGTCATTGGCATTGTTTATTGATTTTTTTTCTATTCTTTCTATTTTTTTGCACTTGGCCCAAAAATGCAATTCATTTTCACACAATCAAATCAATTTCCGAAAATTGAAAATTGCAGCAAATTTCACTAGAAGTGTTTTTTTTTTTTTTTGGTGGGCGTTTATTTTAGCCAAGCTAATGATTTGAATCGACCCGATTTGAATGCGTAAAGCATGCGGAATTGAAACTGTTCTTTGACGTTGTTGGGACATAAATCTTATAAGTTTTACAGCTAATAGAAAAGGTGTCTTGACCCTTTGCCCGTTCTTGGCGTCGTCTTGTCTGGCAGGGCAAAGTTTGTATTTTAAGTTCTTTTTTTTTTTTGCTTGCTTGGCAACCCTGGCTGACGTTGACGTTGCTGATGAAAAAAACCTGACGGCAGCTGTTCAACAGAAAACACAAAAGGATTCTTTTAATTTTTATTGAATTTATTTTTATGACATTCCAGTGAGCAAAGCGAATTTAAAGTTGTCTTTCTCTCGTTTTATATGAAGACAGTAAATTAAGCGTGGAATCATAAAAACCGGCAAGGTGTGAAATTTTATGCCAGCCATTGATTTATGCACAAACAGCAAATTCTGTTTCCAGTTGCTGCTCATTGGGATTAGCACTGATTTAGTGCTCGACCATTACATACATAACTATATATATATATATATATATATCTATATATGATGGTAATTAAATTCTTTTTACGAGCCTGGCCTTAATGCTTAAAACGAAGGCAGCGAGTCAGAAGAGCGTTAGCTGGTTTTTATCGTGTTTCTAGTTTTATTCATTCAAATGGTTTTAAGCATTTAAACTAGTTGGTTTCAATTAATTTATAAAGTTTTAGACATAGCTATTTTAATAAAAGTTATCTTATTTAATGTGAATAAATTACCGAACTATAGAATGTACTTTATTTAATAGCAAAGTATTTAAATAGAAAAATATATATGATAAATCTTTTAATTAAATTTAAAGTCTAGAACATAAAAAAACCTACATTAATTTTTTGATATTGCCTTAAAATTAATTCATTTTAACAGCTTCTCTTTATGCTCTTTATGTTTATATTATTCCCATTCTTGTTTGTTGTTTATATTTTCCCATTCCCAGTCAAATCAAATCTACTTTGCGCACTTTTCCAAGCAATTTAACCGACAGCAAAAACAATACACAGAAAAATGCATTCAGCAAAATCAATCAAAACAAAAAACAATAAAAAAAAAAAAAAAACAAATGTGTCCCCTGCCAAGGAGAATTTTTTTATTATTGCATGCAGCAAGTTCAAGTAATTTAAAAGCAATCTGCAAACAAACAAATAAACAAACACACACGACCAGATATGGCAGCCAAGTTGGCCCCGTTCCAGCCCGACTGAGTGCACTTTGGCTTAGGTAGCTCCAGACCCGAACCCGAACCCGGACCCAAACCCGAACCCATCTAGAAACCAAAGAAGTCCTCATCGAGTGGGCCAAGCAGCATAAGTAAGCTAAGCACTTTTGGCCCACGAGTAAATGTGTCTACAAATATATATAAGATATGTATATGTATATATATATGTAGGCAGTGACTTTCAAACTGTGCTCCAACGAAGTGCAACGAACGTTGCAGCTTCTGGCAAGGGCATCATCAGACACATTCATATTCACGTTCACACTCACAGACGCACTCGTGTAGGGTATATACGTTTAGTCAAGCAACATGCAACAGTTTGAATCAAAAAGCAAGCCAAACTTTTGTTATGTTTTTCTAGGGTATTTCAAGTGCAGCATTTTGCAAAGAAACTGTTCTTATTTGCTGCACATGAGTTATTTTACTTAAGTTCTTGCGCGGCATCTAACGTTCCACTCTCAAGGCACATGCACCTTATGGAACTGTCAGCGCCAGCTAACAGACATCCCCCCAATCCCCCCTCCCCCCTCCACACAATTTCCCCCCCAGTCAACCTGTCTGCAATGTAACCAAACGTGGCTTGAATGTCAGCGACAGTTACTGAGAAAGGGGGCGGATTGGGCGGGGCAACTGTTGTTGTTGTTGTTGTTCTCCAAGTAATCAGTGCTACTGTCGCTTATTGTTTGTCTGTCGTCGTCGTCGCAGTTCTTGTTACTGGTCTAAGCTCCCTCCCTCTCTCTCTCCCCCTCTCTCTTTCTTTTCCTGTCCCTTTCTCTGGTCTAGTATTTAGATTTTGTTTCTGTTCATATGCACAATTCTTTCTGCTACTCTGATTTATGGCGGCTCCAAGTGGCTAACAACAAACTCAGCCACTTGCCTGCTAAATTAAGTGCTTATTTCGAGTTTAAGTTGTTGCAATTAGAGGCGGCATCAATTCCACCCCGCACTTGACTTTGACCAGTTGCGAGTACCTGCAAAAGTTGCCACAATGGAACTCAGTCTTTGACACTGAATATCTGAATATCTGAATCTCTCCTAAGTGGACACAAAGTGCATTCATTGTGTTTACACAATGACAGATAAATATAATTAGTAAACTTTGCAGACAGCGAAAGTGTTTGAAGCTTGTTTAAAATATAAAAAAAAATAAAATTATTATTGTGATTCTATTTTCTATACCCTATAAGAAAGTTGCTTAAAATGCCTTTAATCTGTCAAATACCCTTTTAACATACTACTTTAGAACTCAGAACTAAGTTTTTCCCTATAAACACAAATTGCTTTAGTCGAGCAGAAAATTAGCGCATTTAACTGGGGCAATTAGATGACGCTGTCTGAAATTGTGTGGCAAAATCCAATATACAAATAAAATGGCAACGCTACAAACTAACATAAAAGAGGAGCTCCAAACCGTAAAAACCACCCAAAACCACAATCCACAGTTGGCTGGCAAAAACTAAACAAAACAATTGCGAAGCTCAGCAAAAATTTGACTGTCGAACTTTTGGCATTGCCATCTGTGTGTGTGTGTGTGTGTGTGTGAGTGTATGTGTGTGTGCTGTGTGGTTGTGCTTTGGACTTGGCTTATTGGTGGTGTCAATTGCCAGTGGCCATTTTTTGGTAATTTACGCTGCCAGAGCTCAAGTAATTTCAAGTTTCAATACTCAATGCAAATGCTGATATTGCATTTCCCATTCAGAGCATTGAAAATGCTGCAGCAGCAAATTGAAAATGGCTCCTACAAGATAATGTCACACACATATATACACATATATTTGTATATATATATATATATATATATACATTTATATCTTATAGCTTTTATTTGTATTATTTGTCTTGGAACTTAATTGAATGAAATGGCAAATGGCCGCTTGCAAAGTGCGACAATTTCAGCTGCTCTTGCTTTTTATTTTAGAGACATTTTATTTTATACCCCAAGACCACAGCCCCCTTCCCCTTCCCCTTTCATCCCCCTGCCCCTTCCCTTGTCTGTACGTGTACTTGGACGACAACGACAAATTGGCAGCCATATTAATAACATCTACGTGGGGGGGGGGGGGGGGGGGGGGGGGGGGGGGGGGGGGGGGGGGGGGGGGGGGGGGGGTTAGTGTATTGCAGTGCGCCCTGCACATTGTTCGGTCGCTTTGGCCGGCCGGCGAGGCACGTTCATTGTTCGCATTTTTCTGTTACTTGTAACAGCATTTCAATGGCTCACCCGAGATGAAGAACAAGAACAAGATGATGATGTTCTGCAGGCAGAAGAAGACGAAGAAGAAGAAGACACAGACGACGGCGACATCGTCGAATTGCTTATTACTTCGAGGGGGGCGAAGGGGAAGGGGAAGGAGGAAGGGGGTGGGGGGGGTGGGGTTGGGGCCACATGCCACGCGGTCAGCAAGTTCTTTGTTCCCGCTGAATGTGCGTGCCGCGTATCTGAAAAACACTCGCCGCGTATCTTTTACAGCTTACAATGGGATCAATTTGAAGGAAACTCTAGTAAAAATTTGACAGAGTAACAATTATAACAAAAGTAACAAAAATTAGCAACAAGTTTGTAAACAAATAAAACCAGAAATAGGTTTTAATATAGAGAATATAGTCATTAAACTTTAAATACAAAAAAAGGTTTATTAATATTAAAAATTAAAAAAGTGTCTCAGTAAACTTTTAAACATTGTTACGATTATTAAAGAAATTTACATTTATATGAATATAAATATCTGTATGAGAAAGGCTACGAAAATTATCTTGAAACATTTTCCTAACTAAATTTAGATAAATATGGCATCCAAAAATGTATTAATTAAACACAGCGAAGTCAAGCTTTCCTTTATATATTTTCCATATAAATATTAATAAATTGAATTATTTATAAATGTATTTTGACTTGCTTCAAGGGAAACAATTATGCCTTCATCAAAAAAATATATAAAAACATATATTTATTTTATTTTTATTTAGTTTTCATTTGGTTTTCGTATTTTATTTTTATTCAACTTTTATTTCCCATTCGCTTGCTTTTTTATTTTGACACTTTCACCAACTTGTTCCACAGTAATCTCTAAGCCCTACAAATATATATTTTTCTGACAGTTCTCACAAGAACATCCAACTTCTATCAGCTTGGAACCGTTTGTTCCTCCAAAATCACAAGCCACATAAATTATAAACCAATCACAATCAACTTTTGTATCGCTTTTGTAGTTGTTGCTTTTGTTTTTTTTTTTTTTTTTGGTGCGTGCTGCGGATTATGGAACTGCCTAATTATAAAATAATTTAAAACATAATTTGCACAAATTTCCAATTCTTTTACGCTTATTTATTGAGAGTTTCTGGGCTACAAATTATATCAAGTCTGGCCAAATGAAGCCATAACTGTTAATATATATGTATATATATATGCTATTTGTATTTCGATGCCAAGTTAATTTATTTATTTCTTAAATATAAATTGGCAAATTGAGAAAAACAGAGATTTTGTCAGGCCAGCTAATGTATTTGAAATTTATAGTCAGCTGAAGTATTTCTTAATTTATTTATATTTATTATTATTTTTTTTTTTGCATTATTAATGGCCGTTAAGTTATGCGAATATAAATATGTATATATTTGGTTTAGTGTACATAAGCTTGAGGAGCGCATAAAATATATAATAAACGACACGAAAGTCTTAACTGTAAGCGCTGTAAATTACGATGTGATAGCGATAATAGTCTGTGTGTATATAAAAAAAAAAAGCACAACAACAACATATATTTTATCGAATCGATCGAATCGTCATTTGCATATGAAATGGTCTAATCTGCAGAGCATGGCACATTTGACGGGTCAATATGACCCGAAACGGATACAACTCAACACAATCACACCTGATGTATCCATTCCATTGTCCATTGTCATATTGTCCCCCTATCTCTCTCTATCTATCTATCTCTCTCTCTCTCTCTATATATTCGCCACGCTTCTTGGCTTCTTTCTATTCACGATTATGTGCGCAAAGTGAATGGCAGCGTGATCAGTGATCAGTGTGATAAGCTATCAAGCGATAGCTGATCAGATGCTGATCATATTTTTTTTTTTTTATTTTATTTATTTATTTGAAACGGTTGACTTAACGAGTGTCAACTCGAGTTATTCAAAGATAAATTACAAATGAAATTACTTGCTAAAAGCCTAAAGA